>CM053578.1:102213451-102231573 GCA_028646485.1 Cryptoprocta ferox
ACGGGAGGCTTAGGAAACAGCCAATCGTGGTGATCACTCATCAATATATACTAGTGTCCAAAGAATCCTCTGCAGACATAAAACATATTTGCTTGTTTTGTTGTCATCGTAAAACACGTGCTTTTTAAAGTCTAGAAAACGCTCAAAAGTAGGGGAAAAAAAAAACCATCGGCTTCCAGGAGGCCAACACATCTTCTGGATGGGCCAACCCGGAGCTGCAGGAGGAAGATGATGTGCGTGCCCGGTACCATGGCAACGCGAGGCACAGAGGGTGTGCGCGCTTCCGCTAACACTCTTCAGATCCGTGGCAGAAATTCTAGAGTCATCAACTAATTGCTGGTTGGGGAGAAATGTTGCACAACAAAAATGTGCCGACCGGGCAGAACTGGCGAGGTTTGGAGACTCCCAGTTCCTGACGCAGAGTGTGGAGATGTCTGTAAACGCGCTTCCGTTTCTTCAGCGCTGCGTTCCTTACGGTCTCCCTTAGGGTATCCAGGTTCACGTGAACCGTTAGGTGCCCCCTGTTCGCTTCGTGACCCGGCAAGGAGAAAACAGCGGGCGTGGAGAAAACGAATATGATGCCGAGTGATGCAGTGCTATGTGCCACGTCTGGAGAGGTTACGAACCGATTCGAGGATAAGACCACTTGCGGCGAAACTCGGCTCCCTCGGGAGGTAGCGGGAGAGCCTTGGGGACAGATGCGCAGTCCCAGAGGCTGACCGTCCCCATTCGTAAGGCGGGATGAGAATACTGAGACCACTGAGGACAAGGCACATGACATGCAAAGCACGGACCATGGAAAGCACTCAATGTGAGCCCCGCCTGTTGGCTTTTATGAGGAATATCACAGCTCTTAAATGTTATTTGCCAGAGGAACTAGGAATGTGCAACCTGAAATTAAAAAATGGTATCAAGAATCACATGACAGGCAATATTCCTTTTATGTATACACCTAGAGAAGGAACGACAAATCTGAACAAGAAAGCCTTTTAGTTCTATTCCTGATGCCAAGTTATACAGCTGGAGGGTGCCCTGATTCTGAGGCAATGACTGTTTTCTCTTAAAAGAGAAAAAAAAAAAATGAACAAGGGAACAGCATGGATACAGAGCTTTTAACAAGAAATACCTGCTACGCCCCAGTTTTATAATCTAAATTTTTAGATACGGGATGTGTTCGTAGTAAGCTTCCCAAAAGCGACAGAGCCATCCAGACAGGGAACAAGCAGTGGACGAGGGCCCTGACCTCATGAACGCTGGAAGAAACCAGAGTAAGCCGAGTGTGGTCTCCCGATGGATGGGCGTGTGGCAGCCACGTGCAGCCGCGTCTCCCCGAGAGATGGGAAACCAGCCCAGCGCCTCGCTTTCTGACAAAATAAGGTAAAACTAAACTGATTCACTCCCTAGCGAGAATCCCACTGCTCAGATCCCCTGGGGCCACTGAGCCCCTCCCACTGTGGGGAGGAAAGATACGTTTTGCCTTTTTTAGTTTTACTGATTTATTTTGAGAAAGAGAGCAAGCATGAGCAGGGGAGGGGTGGGGAGAGAGGGAGGGAGAGAGAGACAGAGACAGAGACAGAGACAGAGAATCCCAAGCAGGCTCCATGCTGTCAGCGTGGAGCCCAATATGGGGCTCGAACCCATGAACTGTGAGGTCATCACCTGAGCCAAAACCAAGAGTCAACCGGCTCAACCGACCGAGCCAGCCAGGTGCCCCAACTTTTCGACTTCTTAAAAAAAAAAAAATGAAAGTTTCAGACTTACAGAATCTAACGTGTTTTTTATACACAGAGAGGAGGTGTGTGCCAAAAACTGCCTTCCCGGGTGTGCAGTATGAAGACCGTGAGCCCTCGACCTGTGACTTCTATGCCAACCCGAGCACCGAACTGTCTGACGTCTACCCTGTGTTAAGCTACTCAGCACGCACAGCCTGAGCACCACGCAGCCGTGCTTGGTGCACCTCGGGGCCCAAAGAGGCCAGACCCCGCGTTCGGGAGCGCACGGCCCTGCGGCGGAGGACAGATCAAACACAAATGCAGGAAGAGGCAGCGTGTTCAGTGCTGACTGCGGCTGGAGGAAGGAGGAAGGGGAGAAAGGGCGGTGGGGGACGGGGGAAGACACATCGGAGCTGAACCGGGTGGCGCGGCCAAGCCAGGACTTGAAGGAAGTGAAAACCGCGGAGGAAGGGCACTGCGGGCAAAGGCCTGAAGCCAGAAGGCTGCAGGAACAGCCAAGAGGGCTGCGTGGCAGCAGGCGAGGAGGGAAGGGAGGGGAGGGGAGGGGAAGGGGAAGAGGCGGGGCAGGGCCCGCAGCTTCTGCGGGGGGCCAGAGTAAAGAGTTCAGGTTTGTGAGTCAAAAGACACAACCCCTGTGGCTTCTGTCCCCAACACTCTGCGGACGTCACCTGCCGGAGGTGATGCATAAGCTGGGGCCCAACAAAGCGTTCCCTCCGGAACCTGACGCTTCAATCTCCTCAAACTTCCACGAATCACAAAACACTCCCCCAACCACTTCCAACTACAAAAGCCTTAACTCAAGAGCCATGCAAACCAGGCCGCAGGAAGGCTTTGGCTCGAGGGCCACAGTTGGCCCCCCCTGCTCGGGGCCTTGAGGGTCGCTGTAAGGTGCCGCAGAGGTCACTGCGGTGCCAGACCAGGGGTGACACGACCGGAGCTGGATGTGAAGAGTCACCTGGAGGCTTTCTGAGAACGGCTAGCAGGCTGTCGCAGTGATCCCAGAATGGGACAGCGGCCACCCAGCACAGGTGACGGACCGCAGGATTCTTCATGTCCTGCGGGTAGAACCAGGGTCCCAGCTTGCCTGGACGCGTGGGGCAGTGACAAAAGAGAGGCAGTAAAGATGTCTCAGTGTTCGCTTTGGGGCCTAACTGGGAAACTGCAGTGGCTGCCAGCTGAGGTGGGATGGGTGTGGGGGAGGGAAACCTGGCTCCGCAGGGACCAGGCTCCCGGCAGGGGGTGGGGGGACCGGGTTGCAGGCAGGGGGTGGGGACGGGACCACACTCAGCTGGGACCACCACAGGCAGAGCCACATTAACACTGGAGAAAGGCGGGTCACCTGGGTGGCTCGGTCGGTTAAGCATCCAACTCTTGGTTTCAGCTCAGGTCATGATCTCAGAGTTCATGAGTTCAAGCCCTGCATTGGGCTCTGTGCTGATGGCGCGGAGCTGGCTTGGGATTCTCTCTCCTGCTCTCTCTGCCCCTCCCCTGCTCACAAGCTCTCTCTCTCTCAAAATAAATATTAATAAACTTAAAAGTTTCTTGTAAAGAAAAAAAAAAGGACTGGAGAAAGGAGAAAGGTAGGTAACCCAGCGCACCTCCCTCAGGGGCAGCCCCCGGAATCGGTCCCACGGGGAAGCGTGGTGCTGTCCACCCCGGCGGGGAGGAAGGGCAGCCACAGGCCACCATGCACTGGGGCGTTAGGGCTGGCTGTGCTGCCACATGAGTCACAGAAATGCCCATTCACTGCTTTCTGCCCGAGGGACGAGGGGCCCGACCCCATGTGGGCTGAGGAACTACCAGGGCTGGGGGGCCCCCGGAAGGCGGGTCATGGCAGCTGTCGAGTGCACCTAAGCCCTATTCGTCCTTGAAGTCCCTGTGGAAATTCGTAACGTGAAGTTACCTATTTCCACAGGCTCACTTAACCCCCCCTCCCCAGAAACGGGAGCTCCCTTGCGTCAGTGACATAGGACGACCGCGGCCGCTGCGGGATCTGGGTCCTGGGTGCGGGCGCTGCCTCAGCGCCTCAGTGGCGTCCAGCCTCCCTGAGTGACATCCAGCCTCCCTGAGTGGCGTCCAGCCTCCCTGAGATGCGTCCAGCCTCTCTGAGTGGCGTCCAGCCTCCCCGAGACACAGCGAACAGGGAGCCCACGTCAGCTCATGGCGTACAGGCTGATGATCGGATGCACACACACATGCGCGCACACACACACCGCGGGCGAGGTAACACCTCCACCCCCTCCCGCGAGTACCTGTGTCTGGAGCGGAGAGCATTTCAGATCTACGCTCCTAACTTCCACGTATACAATACAGTGCCAACCACAGTCCCCATGCTGTCCACTAGACCCCCCAGAACGGACTCCGACAACTGAAACGACAGCCCATGCCGTTCGAACAACATCTCCCCGTTCCCCCTCCCCAGTGACCACTAATTTCTTTCTCTGCAAGTTCAGTTTTTGACTCCGCATGTAAGTGACATCAGTATTTGTCTTTCTCTTATTTCGCTTAGCACAGTGCCCTCAAAGGCCACCCATGTTTTCACATAAGGCAGGATTTCCTTATTTTTTATGGCTGAATAATATTCCACTGTACGTATGCGAACGCCCCGTTTCCCTTATCCCTTCGTCCATCCACGGACATTCAGGTTGTTCATGTGTTGGCTACTGTGGCTATGGCTGCCCTGAAGGTAGGGATGCAGATATCTTCGAGACGCTGTTTTCATTGCCTTTGGTTACATACTCAGCAGTGGGACTGCGGATCATATGGTAGTTCTATTTTTTAATTTTTTGAGGAACCTTCACACTGGTTTCCATAGCAGCCTCACCAACTACAAAACTGGGACAGGAAGAAAGAAAACACGCGCGCACACACACACACACACACACATCCACCCCACAGTCAACTGTAACTTACTCCAGCCCACACACCCTCCGCGGCTAAAAATACATACCTGCATGGGCTCGGTCAGCACGTGAGGAAGGGGTCAGCTGCAATAAACCAGGATGTCTTCTAGAAGCAGCTAGAAGTTTCCATTTTGGCCTCAAGTAAGTTTTCCACAAATAAAAACAGAGGAAGCATTTCAAACTGACTTAGTGCAAGTATCCAAAGGCCTCGAAGTAAATGCATTTTTACCTGCTCAGAGGAAAGCAATGAGCTCATGCGTGTACCCTACCACACGGGGAAGATCAACAAAGGCAGGCAGGCTCCCGGGTCACCGCTCCGGTCAAGTATTTCAAGCAGCTGCGCCCATCCACAGCCCCGCATATTTAGATCAGCGAACCAGGAATTCATTTCTCGCGTGCTTTTAAAATAAAGGCACTCAATCTGGTGCACGCAGCGAGTGAGAGAATGGGGCCCTAGCTCATCCCTCTGCCTGTAAATGGGAAATAACGTAAGGACTCCTCTCTCCCCAGGGATCTGGGGGCTCACACTCGAGGAACAAGTCTCTCGGGACCCTGGGGGGGCCTCTGATGGGTCTCTCGCATCCACCTTGGGCAACCAGACCCACCTGCTTTACGCATCACATAATTCCAAGTGAGGCAGCGGGTTCCCGATCTCAAGTCTGCAGGGGTGACACCCTCCCAAAGCCCCCCGCTATCTGCCCGACCTTGGAATGTAACCACCAGGAGCATGCCCCCAATCTCTTTATGCGTGGATGGACTCCCCCGCACGAGGGTCTCTCTGCTCAGAAGTAAGGTCCCTGGCTGTCGAAGCCAAGTTTCCTAGAACTCTGCGTTTTAAATGTGGCGCCTTGATCTTAACAGGCGACGCGAGGGAAGTGCAGACTGACCACTACTTGCCGGGAAGCCCCTGAACAGGATGTCCTAAAAGGCCCGCAGCAGACCCGGCCTCAGACGCCTTCGGGGTGGTGGGGGTTCCCATCTCGACTGAGTGCCTCCAAGAGAAGGACTCTGCCACGAGTGCGGCAGAGGCATCTGGGGGCCTACGACACCCCCATCACACAGAGCCCGGGGCCCCCCTCCACTACTACAAGTCACGCCCAGACGGTGGCTTAGTGACAGCAAAAGCACGACGTCTGTCACATTTAAAATAAAGCGGTTGCTTCTGTTACTGCATTTAGTTTAGTAATTCCGAGCGTAGAGCTGGATTATCCAAGAGTGATGCGCGCAAGAAGGTAAAATCCAGCTCGGCACAACATGTTAGGCGACCACAGGACAAGCTACCAGCCGGCAGCACGCCATGGGGCACACGGACACTCCCTCTACAAGCTTTCCTTACGCGATGCAGTGCTGTGGGCACTGCTCCGAACCGACTGTTCTGGGGTCCGGGGCTCTCGTCCCAGGAGACGGAGTAATCACCCCACAAAAGGGAAGGAGGAAGGACCAAAGAGCAGCAAACCAAGGAGGGCCCGCGGCGTGGTCACAGGGCCCGGCCGGGAGCCTCCTCAGGTGTGGACTGTTCACAGGGTGGCGCCAGGGATCATGGCCCTGGAGGGAGTGCTCCCCAGGCCCCAGGCACCAAGTGCACTCTGGGAGGGTAGACACGGAACCACGCTACATCCCCCCCAGTGGGCTGGCAGCAGGGTGCAGTGATGACCCTAGCCGTGAGCCACGGTGTCGGGAGGGGCATCATTCCAGATGGAAGACCTCCGGTCCTGGTGTCCGGAACCCTGATTTTCTTCCCTGCCCATCCCCTTCATCTGCTGTGCTCCCCAGCTCGGGCCACGGTACCAGAGTCCAAAATCCCCCAGACAGGGGCGCCTGGGTGGCTCAGTCGGTTAAGCTGCCAACTTTGGCTCAGGTCATGATCTTACAGTTCGTGGGGTTGAGCCCCGCGTCGGGCTCTGTGCTGTCAGCTCAGAGCCTGGAGCCTGCTTCTGATTCTGTGTCTCCCTCTCTGTGCTCCTCCCCCGCTCCTGCGCTGTCACTCTCTCTCAAAATTAAATAAACATTTTAAAAAATTTAAAAAAAAAATCCCCCAGACAGGGTGACCTGGACAACAGAAATCCATTTACCACATTTCCGGGGTCTGGGAGTCCGAGACCAAGGGATCACTGCTTCTGTCCCTTGGGAGAGGTCCTCTGTGGCTCGCAGGCGGCCACCTTCTCGCGGTCCTCATGGGAGGGGAGAGGGAGAGAGCGAGGCCTCTGATACCTCTTCTTCTCATGACCTAATGCCACGTATGAATGTGTGTGGACCCAGTTCCGTGCACAGCACTAACCTCAGGAGACATCACTGGCTTTCCTATCTCTAGGGTGGGGGTGGGGAGGGAAGAGGGAGAGCTGGTCCCCAAGGGTTCCCCAAGATCTAAAATTCTACAGTTCCGGAGGCGCCTGGGTGGCTCAGTCGGTTAAGCGTCTGACTTTGGCTCAGATCGTGATCTCATGGTCCGTGGGTTCGAGCCCCGCGTCGGGCTCTGTGCTGACGGTTCGGGGCCTAGAGCCTATCTTCAGATTCTGTGTCTCCCTCTCTCCCTGCCCCTCCCCTGTTTGTGCTCTCTCTCTGTCTCTCAAAAATAAACTTTAAAAAAATTTTTTTAAACAAAAAAAATAAAATTCTACAGTTCTAAAAATCGATTCGACAATTAATATCTACTTATACAACCCCATCAGAAACAGCCGCACGCCCCTTCCCTGAAGCCCCTTCCCAGGTCTCTTGGCTTCCGGCCAGAGACACAGATCCACTCCCGGGACTCACGAGAGGGTCTACTTCAAGACTCCACAGCCCCGTGGCCATTTGAACGCCTGAGTGTTGACTTCCTGCTCCGTCCCCAACAGAGAGCTGGGGTCTGTACAGAATTCACAGACACCGCGCACGGCTCTGCCACTTACGCTTGAGTTGAGATCAGAGTAAAGGCTGTGCTCACGGGCAACTTCCACGGAACCACGGCACGTCGAGGGCCCAGCACCCATCAGGGCAAACCAGTGCACTCCACGACTGCTTCAAGAACACAACCCAGTAAGCGTGAGAAATGCCTGACCCCGCTGTACAATGTGTGCAAACCAGGACACCGCTGCATGCTTCTGAAAAACATCATGCCCTGTGCTTCTCCACAGTATTTTAATAGCCTACCCAAAACCGAGGCAAATAAAAGTATAGATTTTTGTAAACTTCCAAAAAAAAAAAAAACCCCAGAAATCTTCTAAAACAGACTTTGCGGCCTCCCGTTGCCCGACAGCTCGTTTTTGTTAATTCCCCATAAATCGCCAGCTACAAGGTTCTCTGCCGTATCCGCAGAGGATTTATCAGTGCGCGAGCTTCCGCGATGGGTCCACACCATCCCCGAGCAGGAAGGCCTCTCTCCCGGTTACGTGTCTCACTCCCTCCATCTACCGGCAGCTGCTGAAAATGAGTCCCAGAAAAGTCCGGGCTTGAGGTTTAAAATAACCGGCACCGACAAGTCCACACAGCACTGCTTAAGTGGTCACAGATGACAGCGCCCTCTGATGCGCCGTACGGACGTCACAGGACTAAAACCACATGAGCAGCACAGTAAGGCAACAGTGGTCCAGCGCGCAAGACCGAGCTGAATTCTAGACATGGGGAACGCGACCTGAGAAGGCACGCTGGCGTCCACGCTGCGCGGGGGGCGCCGTGGGTTAGTCACCACTCCCGGCCCCCCGGAGGGCACGCTTCCCCGGGAACGTGTCAGCTCTAAGAGCTGGTGATGCGCCCGTCACCGTGCTGGGTGGCCCCCCAACAAATCCCTGGTTTCCCATCCGCGTCCCCTGGGCGCCCCTCTTCCAGGCACTGCTTCCAGGCTGTCCCTCACCTGCTGAGACCCCTGTCCTGGGGAAATCCAAGAGGGCTCTTCAAACCTGAAAGACTCCTCTGGGCCCCATACCCATCTCCCCGGGGCCGTGCCCACAGCCCAGGAGTCTCAACAGGTGTGCGTCTTCCTCCTCGTCAGTGCGCAAAGCCGGGGTCCTGCTTCCAGCCACCTCCTCTGGATAGAGGGACCCCAAATTCCTTAAAATTATTTTTGGGGCATCTCGGTGGCTCAGCCAGTTAGGTGTCCAACTCTTGATTTCAGCTCAGGTCAAGATCTCACAGTTCATGAGATCGTGCCCCGTGTCGGGCTCCGTGCTGACGGTGCAGAGCCTGCTTGGGATTCTCTCTCTTAAAATAATAAACTTTAAAATTATTTTAGTGCTCAGGGCGCCTGGGTGGCTCAGTCGGTTAAGTGTCTGACTCTTTCTTTCGGCTCAGATCATGATCCCAGGGTCGTGGGATCAAGCCCCACCGTCAGGTTCTGTGCTGAGCGTGGAATCTGCTTGAGAGCCTCTCTCTCTCTCTGCCCCTCTGCCCTGCTCCCATGCTCCTACTCTCTCTAAAATAAACAATAAAAATAAATATAAATATTTTAATGCTCTTATAGTGTGTTTGTATCGTAAAAAATAATGATCTGGAAAACTACACGCCATATTCCCCATTCTTTGCAAAAACAAACGTGCAGTATCTCATGCGATGCCGATCGCGGTGCCTGGCACGTACATACATGTGCTCCACGTGTCGGCTAGCGGAAGGAGAAGTAAGTACGCTAGACAGAAATATACAAACACTTTAAAGGTCGGGTCGGTAGAAAGACCAGAAAGTTATTCCCTTGTCTCATGGAGCAGGAGAGGGACAGACCATGGCGGATTCCAGTTTTCTTTTTCAGGTTTAATAATAAAAATGTTATTTAAATAGGAAAAAAAAAAATCAGAATGCAATTTTGCTACAGAGAAGAGCCGGTATCACACTAAGTTTAATCACCAGAAGGGGGCAGCATCTTAAAGACTATGGAAACACTCTCCTGTCTCAGTAAGAAGCTCAGATACTGGAAGTCCATTTGAGAACTAAAAACATACCAAGTTCCATTTAAATATCTCAGTGGCCACATCCTTTACATCGCTTAAAAATACTTCTTACTGCATGAGAACCTGCAATTAAACTTGTAATTAACACAACAGATAATCTATGATATAAATTAACCTAGACAGTGGCTCACCCTTTTGCTCATATAACTACAGCATGTATGTTATAAATACGTTTATCAGACATTTGTTTAAAGATACAAAAATCTTCAAAATATTTTTTTAGCAAAGTTCATCAGAAACATTTAAAATGTAAACCAAGCATGGGGCGCCTGGGTGGCTCAATCAGTAAGGCATCTGACTTGGGCTCAGGTCACGATCTCACGGTTGGTGAGTTCGAGGCCCGCACCCGCTTGGAGCCTGCTTCCGATTCTGTGTCCCTCTCTCACTCTGCCCCGCCCCCACTCGTGCTCTGTCTCTCACTGTCTCTCCCAAAGAATAAAACATTTTAAAAAATAAAATAAAACATAATGTAAACCAAGCAGGAAACATGCAATCTAAAACAATTAGACATAACCCCTGCCCCTTCGCCAGCGAAGGTTAATAATCTTACTCTACTTCATTCTGAAACTAACCCCTAAACAGATTTTGAAATCAAGCTGCTTCTCGGACCGTGGTCAGTCTCGTGTCAGGGCCTCTGTCTTTGGAGGAATTTTCGGGGAGCACCATCGATCCCTGCACAAGGAGGACCCAGGCTCACTCATCCATTGTTCCCATCAGTGGCACAACACAATCTTCTGGAAGGCTCTATGGACACAGCTGGCCTGGACCAAGCCACCGGTAACACCGATTCGCCCACAGTGAGGGTGGCTGACATCAGTACAGAACTAACAGACACGCACTTTGCACCCCATCACCTCCCAGCCATCACACACCTGGCCAGGGGAAGATGTGCCGTAAGCTTGTTCTAGAAGCTTGGAGAGCACCCTCCAGTCCACAGTCCCAAGACCCACTCGTCTGCTCATCACTGACCAGCTCGCACAGGCTGCCTCTCCTGAGACCGCGTCACCCCTGCCTTCCTGGGATCCCAGTACCCACGGGGCTCGTGCAGGAGTCACCCCCTACCTTCTATTCCCCAGTTGGTCTCCTCTTCCCCAGACAAAGAGCCCACCCGGTACCTTCAGCCCTGAGAGGCCATGGCTTTCCGGCCACCATCTCCCTGAACAGCCTCACCCAAATTCAGCCTTCTCCACGGACCCCGAACCAGACTCCGTGTCCCCGTGTGTCTCGACAGCACAGACAGGCGCTGAGGGTCGAGTTCCCGGCCTCAGCTCTGCAGCGATGGCCGGTGGCTCAGCATCCCTTCCGGGCACATAACACCTATGAACTAGAGGCCTGCTGGGAATCCTGCACACCCAACGGGGTGGGGAGCCTCGCACAGGTTCCTTCCAGAGAGCCCTCTCCGAGGCTGCGCCACCAGCCGCAAACCCACCACGGTCCTTGTTCGGAAACCATCAGCCTGGAACCAGCCGCTCCTGGAGCTCGGCCCTCTGAAGCCACTGGAAGGCAGGGTCTTGTCCAAAGCCAAGGCCCCTGCACTTGGTGACACGGTTTCAAGGTTTCAAGCACCACAGTGCTCATTCTCTAAGTTACAGTTTGGCTCCTTGGCCTTCAGGAGTGGGGTGTCTGGATTAAATGCCACACCCCGGCAGTCAGACGTACAGGCCAAATGCTCACTCCTTCGCTCCAGGCCAGGGATGACACGCACGGCTCCTGGCCACCTCAGTGACCCTGGCTGGATACAGCTCCCTGCCCTGCCTCGCCTGGACCCCTCAGGACCGAAGAGGTTTCCCCTACTGCCACCCCAGACACGGCCCAGCGAATGGAGCCCGCTGCCTCTCTGGAACCACATCCACCAAGAAAAGGAGTGACTCTCTGCGCCCCAACCCATCAGCCTTTATGACAGGTCCTGCTGGGGCTGTGGGTTCTAAACCCAAGGCCACGATGATGCGTTCTTTCCTGCCCAGTTCCTTCTCAGAGTCCGTTCTTTCTGTCTCTGTTTGTGGAATTCTAGAAAAGTGTCTCTGCTCCTACCAGGAAGGAGCCCCCCCACCCCCACCCCTGGGCAGGCCGTGCCTGAGGGCAGATGTGGAGCTTGGCTGGTGAGGTGGGGGGAGGCCCTGGGCCCAGGCCTCTCCAGTACCACCTCCCCGTTGACCTGAGGGGACATGAAAGCCCTCCGGGGAGCCTCTGCTGCCTCCACCACCCACGCAGCCCCGTGCAAGGGGTCTGCCCGCTTTGCATCCCATCCTCAAACAGCAGATATAATTTTTTTTTCCCCTAAAATCACTCCTGGCTTCCTGGCCAGGCTCTGCTTTGCTGACACTCCTCTCCTTACTCAGTAGCCATGTCTTTGCGTCCGCAGCCTCAGGCCCGACCTGTCTGTGGTCGTTCAGCACCGGCTTCAGCACCCAACCCGCAGGCCAGGGAGCAGGGCCCCATCCTCATCGGCAGGATGTGCAAATGCCCGGGAAACACCACACGCTGGGGGGGAGGGGGGGAAGGGGGTTCAGCATTCACAAAAGCATACAGGACGAGCACCAAAGGGTTAATAATATTTCTCTTATGGAGAGAGATTATGGCTGCTTTCTATTTATGTTCTTATAATAAGAGAAATTATAGCTAGTTTTAAAAATTTGAACCTTACAAAGGTGGTCCCAACCGAGTAAAGCTCAGGGGAGGATGGCAACAGAGAAGCGAAAGAAAAGACACTTCCTAGCCTCGCCCTCCACCCACGTCCCTGATGCCACGCCTCTGTCTTTGCCTAGACTCTCCAGAATTCGGTGTCCCCGCCCTGGGAGTGGGCCACGTGGGCCAGACTGCTCCTTCCTGGAGATACCGAGCAGCCCGAACACGGCAGCAGCCATTGCTTCCTCCTAGCGTCTTCGCTCTGGAAAAATGACAGATCTGAATACAGCTGTCCTCAAGGGAAGAGGACACGGAGAGCTGGCAGGCCCTCTTGCCTGACACGGGCCGGGAGTCACATCAGAAAACTTCAGCTGGGGTGAAAACTCAAAACTCAGCCACTGAAGGAAAGGTGTCTCTCAACGTCTAAGTGGGTCCACCAGCCTCCCAGAGACCTCGAGGGGCTGGACAGGTGTCTTGGAGAATCAGGCAGAGATACCCCTGTGGGCTGAATGTCTGCGGCCCCACAAAACTCCTACGTCGAAACCAAACCCCCGCGGCAATGGCGTGAGGAGGCGGGGCCTTCAGGGGGTGATCGGGTCACAAGCAGGGAGCCCTCGTGAGTGGAGCAGAGACCCCAGACGGCTGCCAGCCCCCTGTGCCATGTGAGGGCACGGTGAGAGAGCAGCCGCCTGTCAGCCATGAGGCAGACCCTCTCCAGACCCCACATCTGCTGGTGCCTTCATCTCGACCCCCAGAAGTGCGAGAAATGTATTGTGAGCCGCCCAGCCTGTGGTTATTTTTTTTAATGCTTGTTTATTATTTTTGAGAGAGAGACAGAGTATGAGCAGGGGAGGGGCAGAGAGAGAGACACACACAGAATCGGAAGCGGGCTCCAGGCTCTGAGCTGTCAGCACAGAACCCGATGTGGGGCTCGATCTCACGAACCTCGAGATCATGATCCGAGCTGAAGTCGGACGTTTAACGGACTGAGCCCGCCCCTCCCCCGCAGGTGCCCCTGTGTGGTTATTTTTGTTACAGCAACCCTAACCAATCAGAGACAGACACATTCAAGGTAAAGGAAACACAGCCGTATTTCAATGAAGAAAAGCAAGAAATCCAAACTGCTGATTACCTAGGGGCTGGTCGTAATTCTGAAATAAGCCAGGAAGACTGGCCACAGCGGACCCTCCCGCTGGAAGATTCTTTCAAAGGTCCCATCAGTAATAACAATCCCTGACATGCTCTGTGTGGGGAGCCCGGTTGGATTCAGGGCCTGTCAAGGAACCTACTCAGTGATGATACTTACAGTGTGTGTGATCTATAACTGACGCTAGTCACCTCCAAGGAAAAGGTGGATTAAAAAAGAAACAGACATCACTCATCATCAAGTAAACACAAATCAAAACCACGATGAGATACCACCTCGCACCTGTCAGAACAGCTAAAATTAACAACACAGGAAACAACAGATGCTGGCGAGGATGCGGAGAAAGGGGATCTCTTTGCACTGTGGTGGGAGTGCAAACTGGGGCAGCCGCTCTGGAAAACAGGATGGAGGTTCCCCAGAAAGTTAAAAAGAGAACCACCCTACGACCCAGCAATTGTACTCCTAGGTATTTACCCAAAGGACACAAAACTGCTGGTTGGAAGGGGCACGTCCACCCCAATGTTTATAGCAGTGCTATCGACAATAGCCAAGGTGCGTGGAAAGAGGCCAGATGTCCATCGACGGATGAATGGAGAAAGAAGATGTGGTGTGCGTAGACAACGGAATTTTACTCAGCGACCAAAAAGAATGGAATCTTGCCATTTGCAACGATATGGATGGAACTAGAATGTATTATGCTAAGTGAAATAAGTCAGTCAGAGAAAGACAAACATCGTATGATTTCACTCCTATGTGGAATTTAAGAAACAAAAAAAATGAATACAGGGGAAGGGAAGGAAAAATAAGATAAAAACAGAGAGGGAGGCAAACCGTAAGAGCCTCTTAAATACAGAGGACAAACTGAGGGTTGACGGAGGGGCGATGTGTTCAATGGGCGATGGGCAGTAAGAAAGGCACCTGTTGGGATGAGCACTGGGTGTTACATGTAAGTGATGAATCCCTAAATTCTATTCCTGAAACCAATACTGCACTGTATGTTAGCTACCTGAATTAAAATAAAAATAAAGTCTATAATAAAAAAAAAGAAACAGAAAAATGATGACTATGTCACTCTGTGACTTTAAGGAAATCTAGAAATTTTCCCAAGAAAAAAACTTAGGTATTTGAAGGAACAGCATATACCTTACTGACCCAGCTGCTTAGGACTGTTAGTAGCTCTACTAAAGGCCAACGCGTCTTTTTAGCAGGATTTCGGATGCGGCGGGGTTAAGGGTTGGAGGCTGGGCGTGAGCCGTGGATTCTAAGGAGGGCCAAGTTCTCACTTCTCAGCATCAAGGACTGGGAAAGTGCCAGGTGAGGGGTGGGATGGGCATTAAATAAAGGATGGGGCGGAGGGGGTTTCATCGCAGAGAAGCGATGTTAGAGAACAAAATCCTAGGTTTTCCCTTCGTTCTATATTTCATCCATAAGGAATTCTGAGAACGAACCCCCCCCCCACACACACACACGATAATCTTCACTTGACAGAGCAGAACAGAATCCTCCAGGCAGAAGACGAAGTGGCTGCGGGGCAGCTGTGGGAGGGGCACCATCAGGACCTGGTGTCACCGGCGGGTCCCCTACGGCCACAGAGGCAGGTCCATCACCACCCGGGGCCTCCAGCACCCTCTGCAGTGAGTCAGTATCGCCGGACAAAGGAAAAGACGCCCTTCCAGTCCTTTGAAGAACGTCAGGCCGTGGCGAGCTCAGAACCTCAACTGTGTTCACACCTACGATCATTGTAGGAGGAGGCAGAATGGAAAGCAAGCCGCTGGCCCTGATTTCCTGTGGCCCGTGGCTGCTCCACTTGCTTTAAGAGACAAGACGCTTTCCTCCTTTTCCACCTGCTGGTGCCTCGTGGATCGTTCTGCCCACAGGGAGGAGGTGAGAGGTGTCTGCTCACCTAGCCGGTGAAAAAGGCGATTCTAGCATGACCGCCAAGTCTCTTGTGTGGGTAGGACCTTCTCCCTCCAAACTGCTCAAAAATCATCCAGTTCCAACCACTGACTCATCCATCCATTCACAGAAGTGTTCAGTGGGCATTTCCTCACTAGCCCGCGCGAGAATTAACTAAGGACGGACCTAACCAGACTAAGTGTGTCTGCGTTCACGGGACTAACTCCCCCAGCCCGCCACCCCGGTAATTTTCTCATCTTGATCCGGTTGCCCGTCACACACGTCAGTTCTCCCAGCCACACACAGCCACACCGCGCGCTGGGCGTGAACCACACGCCGACGGAGCACGTGCCCCAGAAAACCGCAGGATGCCCGTCCCCCCCTGGCCAAACACCCCTCTTTCCTACCAGGGATGGGAAGGACAAGTCGATCGCATCTCCTAGTGGTCTGTTTTGTTCACGTATCAAAACCAAACTCTGCAAGGCAGTGAAAATGTCGCACGGGGGTCCTCACGCTGACAGAACCCTATGGCACTGAGGCCGGGGCTCGGGTGGCACACGGACCCTCGCCCAGAGGCCTCAGCCCGGAAGGGCCTGGGCGCGGGGCTCCGCACCGCATCGGTGCTCTTGGTGCCCCGGTCCCTGTCCCTGCAGACAGCCTGTCCTCCAGGCTCACCAATCCCTCCCCCCATTGCCTAGGCCTGCCCGCGCCCTTCTGGAAGCTATCTGCAGAGATAAATGTGGGAGGCTTGCCCTGTGGTGAGTGCAGCGAGCTTGAGCATCCGGCTCTCTTCCAGATAACATGCCCATCAAGGTGGCCTGAGGGCTCGCCCCGCCCCAGCTCTCACACCCCACACCATCATGCTGACTCATACTGAGCCTGAAGTCCACAAAAATCCTTACACCTACTGTTTTCCAACTGTTTCTCTTCCGCCACCACCTCCCCGGCTGGTGTGTGACTAGCAGACTAGCTCGGCTAAGATCCTAAGCCACCCTGCACCCCAGTTTCACATCTCATCCGTCCTCGGAACCCCTCAGGCTGCAATCTGACGACCTCAGGATGTAACTGGGCCCTCTGTACTGTGCCCGCCTGCACCACCCTGTGTGGCCCGCAACCTCGAGACGGCCTCCAAGTAAACAGAAAGTGGGGCGCTGGCTTGGTTTTGGGGTGCACACAAAAGAGTGAGCTGACCCCACGGCAGAAATCCAGACAGTGGGGGACGCCAATGGATGAAAACTGTGTAACAGCCTTGAACACGGCTGCTGCTCTTAACTTCGAGTTTCTAGAAAGGAAAAAATAGATCCAGTAAACACAGACGTTTCTGTGGGATCTCTTCAGGTCCCTCCTCCAAATCTACCTACTGCCGGGAACTTATTCCTGTGAGTTTCACACTCGAACCTTCGAAAACGCAGACAATCCCTGTCCTTCATGACCAAATCCTCCATAAATCTTGGGTCAAAGCCTAAGTTTTACATCTCAGGGCCTGTGTGCGCTCAAAGTCCCAGTCTCGCTGAGCACCAGCTTCTTGATAAGAAAACCTCATTGCGCGTCTCCCAGGGTTTTTATCGGGATCAAGAGATGCAAACGTGCTGGGTCAACTGGAAAGGCACACCTGTGAACCCAGTAGTTAGTCTCGGCTTCACCCTAGTCGCGCATGGGCTAGCTGATCCCAGCTAGAGCAAAGGACCCACTATTCGGGAAAAGAGAAATCGCCTCGCACGCTTCGAAGGTTCTCTCTTGTTTATTTTTTTCCTTGCACCCCAACAGGTAAGCAGTCTGGTTTTACTCATTATTGTCATTGTTGGCAATTACTGAAGCACGACCGGCTAAATATTAGCAGCGAAAGACGCGGAAAAGGAGGGAACACAACACAAAGAGAAAAGACAGCTATCACTTAACAAGGCAATCCCAGGTGGACAACTCATCCAAAGGATTCCTGTCCCCGAGGACGCCCTTGAACACGGCCACACGAGCACCTATTCTTTACAAAACAAATGTCACGTGTTCTAAGAGTGACCACACCCTCGGATTCTTTCTTTTTTCTTTTGTTTATATTTTAATTCCAGCAGAGTTCACATGGTTCTATTGGTTTTAGGTGTACAAGACACTGACTCGATACTGCCACCCATCACCTGTGACCTTTGGACTGATGCTGCGGAGAGTGAGAAAGCACACCATCATCTCCGTGTGGTACTAGAGAGGCCAGGGCAAAAGAAAAAAAGGAAACAGGTCAACTTTACAACAGGCGAGCGGATAGTAATTCTATGTTCTCACCATTAACAAAAAATAAAAAATGGGAGGTAGGGGGCCTGGGTGGGTCAATCGGTTAAGCGTCCGACTCTTGGTTTCGGCTCAGGTCATGATCTCACAGGTTCTGGGATCGAGCTCTGCATCAGGCTCTGCACTAATAGTAGGGAACCTGTTTGGATTCTCTCTCTTTCGCCCCCCTCCTCTGCTCTACTCCCTCCTTTCTCTGCTTACTCTCTCTCTCTCAGGCAGTTCAGCATCCGGCTTCGGCTCAGGTCATGATCTCAGGGTTAGTGGGTTCAAGCCCTGCGTCGGGCTCTGTGCTGACAGCTCAGAGCCTGGAGCTGCTTCGGATTCTGTGTCTCCCTCTCTCTCCGCCCTCCCCCACTCTCTCTCTCTCTCTCTCAAAAATAAACAAACATAAGAAAATTTTTAATATTTTTTTTTAAATGATGGGAAAAGTTAGTGGTGGTTCCTCAAAATGTTAATCGTAGAATTACCAGAGGGTCAGTGACTCAGCTATTAAGTATATACCTGAAAGAAACGAAAACAAGTAGCTCAGGCAAATATACACACACGTGCACATACACGGCAGCACTACTCCTGATAGCGCACGCGCGCACGCACAGGGAGTCACTCCCGACGGCGCACACAC
>CM053578.1:102232073-102255431 GCA_028646485.1 Cryptoprocta ferox
CCCCTCCCGACACTGCACACGCGCGTACGCACAGGGAGTCACTCCCGAGGGCGCGCACACGTGCACACGGCGGCACCCCTCCCAACACTGCACGCGCGCACACGTGCACACGGCAGCACCCCTCCCGACACTGCACACGCGCGTACGCACAGGGAGTCACTCCCGAGGGCGCGCACACGTGCACACGGCGGCGCCCCTCCCGACACTGCACACGCGCGTACGCCCACGGCGGCGCCCCTCCCGACAGCCAAAGGTGGAAACGACCCGAACGTCCGGCGGCGGATCGGTGCACGAATCAGCACGTGCAGCCACGCGACGCGGGAGCGCCCCGCCATCAAAAGGGACACCGTGGATAATCCTCAAAAACATCCCGCTAAGGGAAAGACGGCAGGGACAAAAGTTAACAGGCGTAGGCTTCCACGGACGGGAAGCGTCCAGAATAGGTAAAGGTGGCTGCCAAGGGCTGGGGTGACGCTACTGGGTATGGGGTTCTCTTGGGGCAGACGGAACTGCTCTGGAACTTGCCAGGTGGCAGTGACGGCACAAAACCGTGAACGTACAGATGCTCTGACATGCTCTTTAAAATGGTAAATTTTATGCTATGCGAATTTTACCTCGATAATTTTTTTTTTAAGTGGCAATAACAAAAGGGCCACGTCACCTGCTGGGGGGGCGGGGGTGACCTAAGGCTGGACTCTGTGGCAAGAGTGCTCTGCCTGAAGAAGGCTTTTCGAAGGAAGAGGTCTGTGGCCACGGCGGCACCGGGGTGAAGGCATCTAACCGGAAAGCACCTGCCAAGAGGCAAGGCTTCACGGGGCGACAATGGCTACTTCAGGACTGTGGCCTGCCGGCCCCCAAGGCCCCTTGTCTGACCTCACAGTAACACCTTCAGATGCTTCCTGTAACAAGAAAACAGAGCCCGGCTGGCCCGGAGCCCGCTGCTCGTAACAGAGGAAGGCCTCCGGTGCTGAAGGCCTCACTGCGCAGGCTGACACAGCACCCCGACGCTGAGGTTTCATACTAGTAAACATCCTACCCGCTTTTTTATTATTATTATTTTCTTATTATTTATTTATTTTTGAGACAAAGACAGAGCATGAATGGGGGAGGGGCAGAGAGAGCGGGAGACACAGAATCCGAAGCAGGCTCCAGGCTCTGAGCTGTCAGCACGGAGCCCGACGGGGCTCGAACTCACAAACCGTGACATCATGATCCAAGCTGAAGTCGGAAGCTTAACCAACGGAGCCACCTTGGCGCCCCCAACCATTTTTTTTTAGATGTTTGTTTATTTTGAGAGAGAAAGGGAGTGCAAGCAGGGGAAGGGCAAAGGGAGAGAGAGAATCCTAAGCCGACTCCAAGAAGTCAGCGCAGAGCTCGACACAGGGGCTCGATCTCACAAATCAAGAGTCACTTAACCAACAGAGCCACCCAGGCCCCTCCACCCTTCCCACTTTTCAGCATACAGATCAGAGGCATGAAGTGCATTTCCACGTTGTGTGCTCGCTATCCTTTTAAAGGCCTCGATCACGCCCCTGACCCCTCACCAAGACCCCAGGAGCAGTGAGGGCGGCAGGCCCTCGTTCCCGGGTCACAGGATGCAAGCGGGGTGGGTCCCAGGACCAAGGCGTCCTCACGCTGGGCCCCCGGAGCTCCGGTCTAGGCAGCAGGGACCACCAGCCTGAAGTCCCCACCGCGGCAGCGCCTGGGATGGACTCACATTCGGGCCACGCCGTCCACCTCTGCAGCAGGGGCCTCCCCTGCACAGCCCTATTCACGCCAGGCCCGGGACTGGGTTGTTTCCGTCAGTACAAAGGCAATCTATCAGGTCCCGAGCCCGCAGACATGAGGCTTTTGTGCAGGGCTGGAAGAGGGATCACATTTCAGGAATAGCCAACCTACTCTCCCTCCTGGAGGAGGCAGCCGACAAGTCTGTGCTGAATGCACTTTTGTTTCTGGCTCAATTAGCCGAGCCATCACGGGTGACGGCGCATGCTCCCCACTCGGTGCATGTTCAGAATGCTCCCAGTTAACTGGCCGCACAAAACTAACGGGGTGCAAACTGCTTGCCTGCCCACCAGCCACACGGCCACGCCGATCCCGGCAAGCGACGTCGGAGCTACAGACGACGTCCGTACAGATGCAGGAGTCCGTTCCACGCAGGCGCTCGGCAAGAGGCAGCGTCTCCTCTGGCAGAGGCTCTGGGCAGAGGGTCACGAGAATGCGACTGAACCAAACCTCCGAGGCCACGCTGTGCAATACGGGGGCCACCGGCCACACGTGGCCTCTGAGCATTTGAAATGCGGCTGGTCCAAACCGGGATGTGCTCGGAGCACAGCGTACACGTTGTAATCCACGGGCTCAGCGCCACCCAAGAATGAACATCCCGCCTCACTAAGTTCCGTATAATCTCAGATCAGAGGGATAATTCGGCAGATACATCGGATCAAATGGAATGTATTCGTCAAATTAAGCTCACCTGTCTCTTTCACATTTTTTATGTGGCGACTGGAGAATCTGAAAGGACTCGTGTGGCTCACAATCTGTTTCCACTGGACAGACGTGCTAAGTGACCTCAGAAAAGTCCCAAATTTGACAACAATATAAATCCTTTCCTTGAGGAAGATGCACTGGGGCCAGGGACGGGAGACGAGGCTGGGAGGAGGAGGGCAGGATGCAGGAGTAACGGGGGGGGGGGGGCCGGGACACCCCAGGCACCGGGAGCGCTGGGGCATTTTCACAAGCAGGTACCGCCCAGGACAGCTGGGGTGGCAAGGGCCTCGTGCCTCAGTGGTGCGTGTGTGCAGCAGAGGGGAGACAGAAGGCCACATATGAGCGTTTCATCTAAAGGAATCCCAGTAAAACGGAAAAATCTCAATGTTCCCCTCCTTCTGTGGAAGAAATAACACCGTCCTTCCCTACTACGTCCTTCTACCCTGCGTGTCTCCTTCCCGGCCACAGAGAACGCTTCAATCCTGACACTTCCGGGCACCGAACGTGGGGAGGTTTTCCCCACACCAGGCAATTCTCTGCGACATCAGCTGGGTGTCTACAGTTTATAACTCAGCTCTGACCTACCTACCTGGAGACGGTGTCAGATCTCACACTAGGGGCTCAGTCCCCCCCCAGACTGCCTGCCCGCCCACACACACACACACGCACACACGCACACGCGCTCCTCAGATGCCAGCAGTGAGCCCATGTTGTCCCCTGTGCTCCTGGCCCACCAGCTACACATCAGAGGTTCCCACCATCCCCGCCCCAGCTTGGACGAATTGTGCCTAACACAAGTCCAGGAGACACACTTACCAGTTTATTAAAGGTTGTGACAAAGGAGACGGGTGAACATACAAGGCAAGGTCTTGGGGGCACAGGCCCCCTTCTGTCCTGGTGGAGTTGGCAGGGAGTGGGGTCACCCTCCCGCTGTGCACATACTCACGAGCCCGGAAGCTCTGTGAACCCACACCGGTGGGATTTTATGGAGGGTCCATTACATAAGCACGACTGATTGAATCACTGGCCACCGGCGACTGATCCGACCTCCAGCCCTGTCCCCTCTCAAGAGCTGGGGGCAGGGGACTGGAGTTCCAACCATCTCGTCTCAGCTGGTCCCCCAGGAGGGGAGCCCGTCCTACAGGGAGGGGTCACTTCCTTACGGCAACAAAAACACCATCAACTCTACGTTTCCAAGAAAACCCTGGAAATCCCGAGGGTTCGGGGAACTGTGAGCCAGGAGCTGTGCACGCATGAGAAATAGGTGTTTGGTCGTCTGCGTGACCACATACACATTTCCTAGAAATCACAGGACCACAGTGTGACTTGCGAGAGCAGCAGCCGACCACATGTGTCTACAGGAAGGCTGGAGGAGCAGTGGCCGGGGGCCCCCCTCACTGTGACCTTGCACGTCCTCCCCTAAAAGTCGGTGAAGGATTAAAAAGAAAAAAAACAGAAAAGGAGGGGAGGCTCTCCTGAGGGAGAGACAATCATGAGCGTCCTTCCTTCCCCACTGATGGCACCTGCCTTGGTGGCGAGGTGGGGGGGGGGGTGAGCGTGGGCACCCTTCCGGCCACAGCCAACCTCGCATCTCCCGCGTCCCATGGACCCAGCAGGGGTGGGCTATGCGCCCCCAGATGACGCAGCACGAACCAGCGAGCATTCTGGTCTCCTTCCACCTCTTCCTAGTTAGCCGTCTTGTAAAATTTTGTATTTTATACAATCTTTGTCCTAAAGCATTTTGCGCTAAGCACCCAGCCAGACTCCGGGGTGGCCTGCTGCTCTGCCTCGGCGGAGCCCCCCCTAAACCTCCTCCCCGAGACGAGCAGCTCACGCATTCTCCAGGGCCACTTGTGGACCCCCAGGACTGCGCCCGCCGGGGCCCGAGGGAAGCATCATCCATCAGTAAGGCAAGAGCTGGGACGCTGGGTCCCCCAAAGCCCCGCTGGGGGAGGGGTGCTGCGGCAGGCCTCTGGGGAGACATCTCACCCACCCACTGCTGGTCTCTGCCACCCAGGGGCTATCACAGACTGGCAGTAACAACCGGGGAGTTTGGGGCCCTGGGACAGAGGAAGGGCACAAGCTATGTGAGGGCACGGCGTGCCTCATAGTAAAATGCCACTTTTCCCCGGCTTCTGCCTTGAAAGGAGAACAGAGCAAAGGGAACGTTTTATCCGACATCAACAGATCATCCAAAGGAGACAGACTGCCCTCTGCAATCTCAGGAATGGGGCAGCTGTTGTTGAACAGAACGAAAAAGAGCACCGGAAACAGAGGCCAGTGGAGATAAACATCCACGTGGAAAGAAAAGCTAAAAAAAAAAAAAACCTTTTCAGTAAAGAACACTTCCGTAATAGGGGCGCCTGGGGGCTCAGTCGGTGAAGCGTCCGACTTCGGCTCAGGTCATGGTCTCACAGTTCGTGGGCTCGAGCCCCGCGTCGGGCTCTGTGCTGACAGCTAGCTCAGTCTGGGGCCTGTCTTCTGATTCTGTGTGTCCTTCTCTCTCTGACCCTCCCCTGCTCACACTGTGTGTGTCTCTCTCTCAAAAATAAAAATAAAACACTAAAAAATAAAAAAATTAAAAAAAAATAAAGAAAGACAGAAAACTTCCATAATAGTAAATATGCCAGCCTGTGCATTTACACCTCTCCCAAAGGCGGCTGCATCTCTCGGGTGAGAGGGTCAAGGCCAAGGCACGAATGAGCATGTCTGAGGATGACCTAGGTCAAGTGCCTTGGCTGTCACTGCACCCGCACAGAGCGTGCTGGTCACCAAACCAGAGATATGACAGGGACAACGAGGTGGGCGTTCACCAATATTTTCCTCTGTAGCTTATAATCAAACTGGTCCTTACAAGGCTCAGCCTTAATTACGCTTCCTGGGATCTGCTTCCCAAACATCCAGCATCACAACCCACTTTCGTGATCTGTGCCACCGTCAAGTGCCACCTGTGTGGCTCACCCTTTTAGCCGACTGTAAACCCTTCAGATCTGAGATGCAGCCTAAGTACCATCACTTATGAGCCCAAGCTTTTCTTTCTAATATGCATTAAAATACAAACACAAATAATCAGCAAGCACTGCATGTAACACCAGTTTAGGGAACAATTACAGCTCGTTACACTGTATTCAACTACTGAGCAGGTGCGAACACTCGGATTCCAACCACCTCTTCATTCTCTAAGTCACTGCTCAAAAGTTTAGATTCTAATCCGATGATCTCGGAACACTTTCCAGATAATAGTCATTTGGTCTTGTTTGGGTTCATTTCTTTCTTTCTGGTTGTTCTTTCCCTCCCGGTTGACTTGGCTCACCACTGCTCTTGACACAGTCTCTTCGGAAAGCAAAAGACCTTCCGTTACCGAAGTCCCGTGCACGGGCTATTCATAACTGTCGCACCCAAATGGACCTGAAGAGAGAATTCTCCACTTTCTCAAGGGCCCAGTGAGAACTGTCCAATCAAGGAAACCAAAGTCTTCAGTGATGGGAAGTGTCTATAGCGATCTAAAGGCATAATCTGAGAGCTACTGTTAAAACGAAGCTACACTGTCACCAAAGGTTCTCCGTGGGTGCCTGGAATTTATTTTCCTTATCAGGTCATACATCTTAACGAATTTCATTTTGTGAAACAGTTTATGTGTTCAGCAACGCAAAAACAAAAAACAAAAAACTGCACAACACATACAATTAAATCAATCCACTTATGTCTTTCCGTGAAGGTAAAGGAACATACTTGGTTTTTCAGTTCAGATGATCTGACTGCCCACGTGTTTTTAGAATGACAGACTCCTCAGTCATGTTTGAGAAGAACAGGAAATAGTCCATCCAGCCCCAAACTCTTCAGGTTTCAGAATGCATTCGTGCGAACGCTGAACACCCAGAGTGGAACTGAGTGTTCCTGGAGTGCCTGGGGGCTCAGTTAAGTGTCCGACTTCAGCTCAGGCCATGATCTCACGGTTCATGAGTTCAAGCCCCACATAAGGCTCTCTGCTGTCACCACAGAACCTGCTTCAGATCCTCTGTCCCGTTCTCTCTCTGCCCCTCCCCTGCTCTTACTCACTCTCGCTCCCTCTCTTAAAAATAAACAAACATTTAAAAAATAATAATTCCAGGGGCGCCTGGGTAGCTCAGTCAGTTGAGCATCAAACTTCAGCTCAGGTCACGATCTCACAGTTCTTGGGTTCAAGCCCCACATCAGGCTTTTCGCTGATAGTGAGCCTGCTTTGGAATCTGTCTCTGTCTCTTTCTGCCCTTCCCCCACTTGTGCTCTCTCAAAAATAAATAAACCTTAAAAAAAAATTTTGTTAAGGGGGGGGGGACACCTGCGTGGCTCCGTCGGTTAAGTGTCAGACTTCAGCTCAAGTCATGATCTGACAGACCATGACTTCGAGCCCCGCGTCGAGCTCTGTGCTAACAGCTCGGCCTGGAGCTGCTTCAGATTCCGTGTCTCCCTCTCCTTCTGCCCCTCCCCCACTCACGCTCTGTCTCAGTCTCTCAAAATTGAATGTTAAAAAAAAAAAAAGAAAAAAAAAAACTAAAAATGATCCTGAGTGCTACTAAGCAGATTACAATTCCTAAGTGATCCAGGCAGACGCTGAGCCTCTGAGGCCGGCCCAGCTCCACCTGCTAAAAGGCGAGCAGGGCCCCAAGCTCCTCAGGCCCTGTCTTCATAAGAAGCCGACTGTCGTGGCTCGGCAAAGCCAGGGTCTCCTGGCCAGCACAGGAAGGGTCGGGCTAGAAGGAAGACATCAGGCCAGGAGTGGGGTCAAGCCGAAGAGAATGCCAACTGGCCAGGCGATCCTGCCCGGAGCCGCTTGGGCGGGGTGAATCCACCCGGCCTCCAGCCCCTGAGCTGGTCCGTCGTGGCCACAAGGCACAGGAAGGTGGGTTTCAGAAACTCACCTTCCATGCGGTTAATGGGTATCTGACTCTGCAGATTCAAGGGGGGCCCTCTCCTCCTAAGACGCCCTTCCGCACCCACTAGCAGAGAACGTGGTCCTCAAGACCCCCGCTGTTGTTTCCAAACCTCCGTATCCCCACTGTACTCGTAACTGTAATTACATCACTTAATTAGCTATTACGTACATCAATTCAACGGAGGTTTTAATAAGAGTAAGTATAATTACATCATTTGATTAAACATTACACACATTGATTAAGTAAGAATTTAAGAGGGTTTTTTTCCTATGAAAATTAAGTTCAGTGTTTTGGGAAGACCCGATGAAGACAAACTGCTTTAAAAAAAAAAAAAAAAAAAAGGTTTAAGTAAATATGTGCAAGACAGCCTCCAGGACAGGAGGAGAGGACAAAGGTCTAACGGCAGCTGTCGAGTGGTTCCTTATGTACTCAAATCTATCCGGTCATGGTCCAAAAGGAGGTCAGACAAAACGTGCTCATGGCCGTCACAGTCGCGTCTGGGGGCCCCGCGGGGCCAGGCTTGGTCTCGTGCACGTCTGAGGCCTTGTTCCCCGGCCCATATTTGACACACAGTAGGTCCTTGTTAGTGGGGCTGATGTCAACAGCGTGACACATGTGACAATGTGGCTCTGGAGAGGAAGTCGAGGTAGCATTTCAAAGGCTGAGAGGGGACTTCTGGCCAAGGGGACGGGGAAGGAAGTCACTGTTTACCCCCAAGAGAGGAGATCTGGGCTGCAGCCAGGTGGCACCCACGGGAGGGAACGCAGCAGCATGTGCGGGGCCGTCGGGGGCTGTGGGGCAAACAGTGTAAAGCAGGGAAGATGCGGGAAGTCCGGAGGGCAGGAAGGGGCTGAGCCGAAGAACCTAGTGGTCGGGAGTCACCCCAATCTCCTAGCCCGCACGCAAGCAGGACACAGGTCCTGCATTCACATGGCTACACAGGTGGCCCTGTGGATAGAGGCGTGTCGGGGGGCACAGGCCTGCAGGGAAAGCGGCCACCGACCCCAGAGGAGCTGGGGGGGCGGCAGGGAGCACACACCTGGTGATGCTAAGCCAACGGCAACTTACAGAGGACGTCCTGAACGCCGTTCCTGGAACTGTGGGACTCTGAGCAGGTGCTTCATGCAGCACACACTCAGGTGCGGGCAGCCGTGAAGATGGGCCAGGTGATGCCAGGAGGAGGCGGCAGGATCTGTGCCCACAAGGAACACGAAGGACCATCCAAGGGTCAGCTCTCCCCGCCCCTCCCCCTGCCCTCAGCGGTTCTCAGTGATGCCATGTGGTTAACGCCTTTCACTGCAGCTGCCAAGCAAGTACAGTGAAGTTCAAACACAAACACAGGCTGAGCCCAGAGCAGCGCCGGAGGAGAGGGCAGACGGTGGACCTCCGGCCCCCCAGGCCTCAGCTAGGTCACTTTCCCTTTGCCAAGCGCTGACATCCCCCTGGGGCCCTGCTGGCCTCTTGAAGCCAATCCATCCGGCTGTCTTCTAAAAAAATACTAAAACCTGTCTTTGAAACAATGATGCACAATTCCCCTGTAACACAAAAGAGTTTTGCAAGTAAAATAAACACTGGAGAAGAGCCCAGGAAATTGGTGTATATACAAAAAAGTTCAGGTGGCTAATACGTTACCCTGAGCCAGACCAGCAATGGCCAACAGACTCCGTGATCCCCACAATGGTCCTCATCAGCACTGTCCAACAGTAAAAATGTGGCTAGTGCCACTGAGGAACTGAATATCTCATTTAATTTAAATTGTCCTGTGTGGCTAATGGCTACCACATTGGGTGACGCAGGGCTGGTTAATACAGAAACGTAGTTTAAAATATTTTACCATAAATAGTAAGACCTCCTGAGTAACATTTTACCAGGCACTATCCTAATCACCTATAGGCATCATCACACTCAGTCCTGATTTTTTAAAAAAATGCTACCAGAGGATTGCCCTTATTCCCACTTTACAGAAGAAGAAACTGAGGGTCAGTGAAGCTGGAATCTGAACAGTCTTGGGGCACAAGAGAATCACAGGACACCCCAACAAAACTAATTTTCAAAACTAGGGTCTAACATAATAGCCAAAGATCAGCCCTCAATATTCGGCAGCCGTAAAACCACTCCAAACTCACCTGGAAAAGAATCGAAAGAATTTTCAGTGGATGAGTCACTTCTTTCTCTAAATCTTTGCAAGGCAAGAATGTCAGGGTAAGCTGACATACAATGTGCTTCCTATATTAATTAAAGGGGACCCAAGTTGTTTGTGGGCAAGGTCATCATCCTTCTCAGGCAGGGGTTCTCTCAGACACTGTTAAGATGAAGGTCTGGCTCTGACACTCCTCTCGGCCAGCAAGAGGAAGACCAGCCTTAATGAAGCCGCTATGTTTCAAAACAAACATCCCTCCCCACCCAGACCCTACATAGAGCCTTCCAGTGCGGTGGGGGCAGCCAGGCAAGACCGCTGTCTGCTAGGAGTCTGATGTTCCTTCCCCACCGGGACAGACGGTGCCGATCGCTGCCCCGCGACGGACACCGGGACAGAAGGTGCCGATCGCTGCCCCGGGATGGATACCGGGACAGACCACGCTGATGGCTGCCCCAGGACAGACACTGGGAGAGACAGCACCGATCGGTCCCCAAGGATGGACACCGGACAGATGGCACCGATCGCCGCCCCAAGAACACTGAAACAAACAGCTCCGGGAAGAAACACATCTAACACAAACTCTTCTAATCAGGCTCAGCCCAGCCATAAAGCAAGGGCTCAGTGGAAGGGAAGTCGGCAGACTCGTTCTGGACAAAATGAAAAGTGGTTCCCCACTGGCACTCTCTTCAAAAAGCAAAACCCTTCAAAGAAACAGAGGTAAGGAAGGAAAGGGACAAAGAACTGACAGGGGCAGAGGAAAGACGACTGGTTCCCTACAGATCTCTAGTCATGGGCCAGTCCCTCCGCTCCTAACGTTGGAGTCTACAAGCACCTTAAATTTATACTTATCTGATTAAGGGGGTGATGAGAGAGCATCCCTCTGAAAGATGAGAGCATGCATTGTGGGGTACCGATTAGCCATGCGGACTCTGGACGCAGGCAGCCCAGCCCGAGACATACACACGGCACACGACGCGGTCTCCGAACCAACAGGCTCCAAGACGAGACCAGCATCGTCTGTGACCGAGAAGCCGATGGGAGCCTCGCTCCGGTGGGAGGGTGAGCATAGCGCACACCTGCTACACGGGCACAACCCTCCAGCGACACCCCTTCCCTGAGTCCCCCGAATCTGCACACAAGCGCTGCACCCAGACGGTTTCGGAATTCTGGGTTCAGAAGCACGGGACACTAGGTTGTCTTTCCCCTCTGCCCTTACTGCATGTGGCCCCCGAGAGTTGAGCCTCAGTTTCCCTAACCGTAAAACTGAGTAACAAGCCTACTTTGGAAGGTGTGCTGCGCGGATTAAATGAAAACATACGCACAGGGATGCCTGGCCCAAGGCAGGCATCGAAAGTGGTCGTGTGGCCGCTCTAGGAGCCTTTGTCACGGTGTGAGGTGGACTGAGTAACAGGCCCCAGAGATGTCCACTTCCGAGTCCCCGGAACCTGTGGATAAGTCGCCTCACGTGGCAAAGGGCATCACGAGTGTGATTAAGTCTCTCGAAGCCAGTCTGGGTTATCCGGGTGGGCCCGCTGTAATCACAAGTGGGGCTGTTAGAGTCTGGGTCAGAGAGAGGGCAACGTGACAGAGGGACAAAGACAGCCTGCAAGATGCCACACAGGTGGCTCGGAAGGTGGAGGAGAGGCCCAGAGCCGAGGAAAGCTGGCCTCCAGAAGCTTCCTGGAAACGACAAGTCAACAGTCTCCCCTCCAGACCCTCTAGAAGGAATGCAGCCTAGTGGACATTTAAGGACCCCCAGCCTGGAGAACTCCTGTGCACCAGGCGGCAGGAAACGCGTGCACAATGGTTTTCCTCTCGTGGCCGGCTCGGTGAGGAGGTGGCCCACATCCTCTCCCCCAGTACACACGGAACGTCTCCTTCCTGTGTCTGAGCCAGGGCTCTGCCACCCCGGGTCACCACTCACCCAACACATACCTGCTGGTGCCCGTCACACACCAAATGCTAGTGGCTCTAGGACACGTCTTACCCTTGCCCGTGGACCTCGGCCTCCTCCCCAGCTACAGCAGGGATACCACCACTCCAACGGGTTCCTCGGTCAACCGAACAAGAGAATGGGTGTAAGTGCTCAGCACGGCGCCGGCGGGGGGTAGGCAGCTGATGCGCAGCAGCTCCGGCTCCGTGCGCGTGGAAACGCACGTGATCTGTCACCCCCGCTCTGCCCTCTAACTTGACAAAGCCCCGAGTGGGCTCAACCTGACAGCATGGTGCCTGCAGGCCGTCTCAGGATGGCATCTGGGGCCCTGGTGGCACGGGAGCCATCACAAGGTCAGTATGGACGTCCCTGGAGTCACAGCACTGGAGAAGGAAGGACACCGGCAAGGTCATCCGCCCCGTCCCCCAGTACACCTCGGGACAACCTCCCAGAGGGCGTCCACCCAGCCCTTCTTAAATACCAGCAAGTATGCTGGCTCCCAAGCTACCTTCCAGAAATGTCTCAGCTCTGAGTCCCGGCTCCCTTCTCCCCACCTCACCCTGGGTCTCTGGTTTAACAGCCCACAACATGGGACGGGTCTCTGGTTTAACAGCCCACAACATGGGACGGGCTGGCAAGCAGGGGGCAGACAGTATCTCTGCAAACATGGCACTGAGAGCCCCCCGGCGCCTGGCGGCAGATGACCGCCAACCCGCAGACACACAGCCCAGGTACCGAGCCAGTCAGGGCCCCGACAGCAGAGAGGGCCTGGCAGGGAAGGGGTGCAGGAGGAGAGCACAGCGGGAGCAAAGGCCCCAGATGCGTGGGAGTGTGGGGGCAGGGGCAGGTGCCCGGAGGGCGTGGAGGGCCGCTGCTGGAGAGAGAGATGGAGACAAAGAGGCAGCCGCCCAGACTGAATGGTGCCCAGTGCTGCCTCCCCGGCGAGGGAGGGAGCAGACGCTTGACAAGGGAAGTAATCTGATGCAGAGAGGCCGCAGTGAGGGTTTCCCTGGGGACCAGGGGGCTCCGGGCAAGGCCAGCCCTCTCTCATCAAACATTTTCTCTATCTTTCTCCGGGATTTTCATTTCTTTTTTTTTTAATTTGTTTTTTTTTACATTTATTTATTTTTGAGAGAGACAGAGCATGAGTGGGGGAGGGGCAGAGAGAGAGGGAGACCCAGAACCCAAAGCAGGCTCCAGGCTCCCAGCGCAGAGCCCGACGCAGGGCTCGAACCCACAAACCGTGAGATCATGCCCTGAGCCGAAGTCAGATGCTTAACCGACTGAGCCCCCCAGGCGCCCCCTAGGATCTTCATTTCTAAACATCCTTCTGACTCAGCTGTGACAGCAAAGAAGAGAGACGAAGACCCCAGCCCACACATCCAAGCTCTGCAGACCCTCCGCCAGCAGCCACCCACTGGCCTGGGTCCGGAGGCCGGCCACACAGCCGCAGGGAAGTGGTCTATGCAGCATGTAACCAGGCTCGGGCCGTACTGGGCTGAACAGTGTCCCTGCAAAATTCACCTCCACGGGGTGATGCACAGGGAAGAAGGCCACCTGATGATGGGAGCCGAGACTGGGGTGATGCAGTTACCAGCCACGGGGGCCAAGGATCGCCAGCAGACACCAGAAGCTGGAAGGGGGCAAGGCAGCCCCCCAAGCCCCCTGTGGGGGGAGCACAGCCCTGCTGACACCTTGATTTTCAGCTCCTGGCCCCCCAAATTATGAGAGAATAAATTTCCGCTTTTTTTAAGCCACCGAGTTTGTGGTAGTTCATTACGGAAGCCCCAGGAGACTGGCACGGGGCCCTGCGGGCAGGGAATTCTAGGTTCACTCGCGTCCGACCGGAACGACTTCCTGCCTGGATGTGCGTCCACTGGCGGCCTCTTCCAGCAGAGTCTCCCCGACACACACGTGAGACATGAAGAAACGCCCGCTCCCCATCGCTCACAACCTGGCCTCTGCTCCATACAATAAACTGGTTGTTGAAACTTCTCAAACGGCACACTTACAATCTCTGCATTTCACTGTTTGTAAGCGCTTCTCTCAAAAGACAAAAACAACTGGGAACCAGTGTGGAACTCAGGTTAATAATAGATGATACGCTCGCCACAGTACTTAGCGGGATGTGGGCTGAAGTCTGCAGTGGACTCTGAAATGCATCAGGAAAAAAAAAAGAAAACAACCAGGGGGTGGGGGTGGGGGGAGGGACACGTCCACGCCAGCACGGTTAGATGTCAACGGTAGAATTCAGGTCGCAGGCGCACAAGCAGTTGCTGTAAAATCCTTTCAATTTCCATGTTTGAAAATTTTAATCCTAAAACGTGGCAATAAATAGCTCAGTCCTAGAACATCCTTTGAAAGTCAGTGAGTATCAGCAACATGAAAAGCTTTGGCTTTGATACTTCACGATGGCCTTTAAGACCATTTTCATCACGAGTAACTAAGAAAAGCGTGTCTTCATAGTAACCTTCGAATGCGTGAATGCTGGTTAGTGCCTTCCACAAAGCCCACGGCTCGGGTCACGTGGCCAAGGGTGCTGGGCAGGAAGGGGCTACGTGGACACACACACAGCACGAACAGGGTAAACAAACCTTTTAAAAGGACTCCTTTCATTCCCTTACACTAAGCTCAGCAGGACTCTTCTATCTCGGTTTAAAATGCTGGCAGGGGGCTGATGCCAGGCCCTGGGTGAGGATGAGCGGAGCCCGCTCCCGAGTCAGCTCACAGCAGGCAGGCCCTCGATGTGTCACGTGCACGAGCAGCGCGAGAAAGAACCTGAAGTTTAGGGGCGGCCCTTGAAGGCATTTTCAGAAGTACCGATACTTCCACAGAATTTGCAGAAAGCTGATGTCAGGTATTTGCCCCGTGCAAATGGATTAACCCCCCACACCCATGGAGGAGCCAGGAAGCCTACTGCACGTCAGACACAATCCATTTCTGTAGAAAATAACGCTCAGTAACAGGAACAGCCTCCCCCAGAGTCCGACTGCTCAACAGCAAGGCCGTAATTTAAACCTGCTTCATCGGTCCAAGGAAAGCATCATATGATGTCACATCTTGGTCATTAGTCGGAGCTGGACCACTTTAAGAGTCCGTGAATAGAGGCCAGGGTCAAGATCATAAATAGATTTTAAAAGGCTGCGTGGGCTGAAAACAGCGTGCAGGAGGAAAGGTAATTGCCAAGAGGAAGCCCTACTGACTTCCCCGGAGACCGTTTCCCCTAAGCGAGGACCTGCGCACCAGCGGCGGCACACTCTCTCTTTCCCGAAGAGGCGTGGGTTCGAAAACCAGAAACCTGCGCGGACAGCCCAGCTTCCCTTGACAGCGAGCGACCCAGCCAGCTCCTGAACTGGCCCCGGCCCCGGTTCCCTTATGCGTGAGCGCCTCCTTCCAGGGGTCGGGGCGAGGCTTAAATCAAAAGCCACGGGCAGCGCCCCACACATCCCAGACACCCACTACTAGCCGCCTCCTCTCTCTCCACGCAGGGCCCCGTCCCAACCCACAGCAAAGTTCATTAGAATTAAGAGACTATGTCAAATTCCTGGAAGCTACCCAGAAATCAAACAATCACCCTACCAAAACTAGGATGGTTTTACTAGAACATTCCAAGTCCCTAGGGTTATAATTTCTACAGAGAGAGTTATAAAACTATCACTTCCTGTCCGACTGTAAAAATAGAAGAGCTGTGTTTGTCAAAGACCCTGGATCCCATTAATGCACTAATTTGCCCCCCCAGAAGGAGCCAGCATCTTAGCCCGTGGCCATGGGGTGGGGGGGACGTCGGTGGTTAGGAGGGCTCAGGACGCCGGGGCAGGGGGCACCGCAGTTGTCTGGACGGAAGTTACAAGCAAGTGTGGACCGGAGCCACAGCCCCACAGACGAGGGCACCGAGGCAGACTGGCAAGGACGCACAGGGTGAGGCAAAAGAACCAGACTCGGAAGGAAAAGGGCCGGACGGGGGATCGCCGTCCTGAAGTGCAGGGACAGTGAAGTGCCCAGACGCTCAGAGGAGGCTCCGTCATACACTGGGGACGCGTGCCGGCCACTGCACCTCCATTCACTTACGTATCTCCACAGCAACCCTTAAGTGCATGCACCGTTGCCACACCCATTTTACAGATGGGGACCAAAGGCGCCCTGACTTGCCCAAGGTCGCATGGCTGGACTGGAATCCAGGCGGTCTGGCTCCAGAGGTTTGATGTTAGTAAGGATTGAGGATTTCCCCAACAGAAGCCACAGGGGAGGAAGGTTTCAGGAAGAAAGGGCTGAGACACAGCCTCTGGGTGCGACGATGAGAAGCCCACGGGGCAGCTCCAGGCACAGGGAGAGCAGTCAGATGGCTGGGAGATGCAAGGTGGGCCCAGGGGCCCAGGGGCCCAGGGGCGGGGTAGGGCTGGAAACGCAGATGAGGAAGAGAAGCAAAGGCCGTCCGTGCTGGGGGTGGCAGGGCGCGTGGGCTCCTGCGCCACTGGCACTCTGCGCCAGAAGCACAACCAGCCCTGCCCGCGGTTGGCGATCCGCAGCGTCACCCATCCCTCCCTCCTTCCTCAACCCTGCAGCGGCAAAAATACACGCATCCACGGTCATCACTTGATTACGGGCCATAATCGGTTATGACTGGACTGCACTGCTTGCTTCCTATGGTATGAGAAAATAAAAGAATCATTTCGATTATGCCTAATGTCACAGACGAGGAAAGGAATCCCTTTCAATCGTGGTGAACGGCCGTAAACGTTAAACACCCGTTTCCTTCAGGAAGATCACTTGAGGTCATCGTTTACGCGCAAGCATTTAGTGCCATACGTGCCCCAGTCTCTAAGCTCGGGTATTTTGTCATCTTCCGTTGAGCGGTTAGTGTGTCCACTCATTTCAACAATGTCACAGTATTAGCTAGTTTGGGAGAAGAAACAAAACGAAACCTCAAGCGAGCCCGTGGAAGAGCCATCACGTGAGCTAAAATTAAAAGCTTTGTGTTTTATAAAATGCGACAAAAGTCAAACTCGGGAGGGCGTAAAGGAAGTTCTGTTTCAACTTGACTGGAAGTTAGCTTTCCTCTGCAAACAGAAGCAGCTTAGGCTCAAATCTGTCAGCAGTTTTTAAATCAAAGGCCTCCGTTTCTGCCTTAAACACTAAGTCAATTACACTTCTAATCTGAAAAAGGTATTTAATGAGCCTTTATTTAAACTCAGATATTTTTTCCAAATACCGAATTAGCTATTTAATCCTCTCCACCTCACCACCACATAGGCAAATGGCTAGAGCCTCAATGAGACTCGCCTGGGGCCATGACTAGAGTCCCTGGTCACCAGGGCGGGGCCAGGCAGGCGGCCCTCAGGATTATCCCCCGCCCCCACCCCGCCCCAGCTTAGCAGCCAGAGGAAGCCCAAGATAAAGGAGGCACCTGGTTACACACCTGAACCAACTGGTTAGGGAAACAAGAAAATTCCACCACGTTAGGGAAACCCTCTAGCGGCCCCCAACACACCCCCACCCCCAAAGCGGCAGCAGAGCTTTGTAAACAGTTCCCCTGGCCCCCCCACAAACCCGGAGGCCCTTGAACTGCAGGGCTTCTAAAGGTCGCTGGTTTGCCAGCAGTGTAGAATTCAGGACACAAAGAATGGACACTGGTCCACGGCCAGCCCCCTCTGGCCTCTCCGTGCCACGGCACACCCGCAAATCCGCCACCACGCGCAGGCTCTAGGGAAGGACCCAGGCATCCCGCCACTCCGATCTTGGCACACAGCTCCGTCCTGCCCTCCCTCGGTCCTTTTCCACGTGGCTCCAACATCCCGACGGCACGCACGCCTCCAGGACGCACTCAAGCCCTTTGCATGGACAGCACGGCCAACCTTTTCTACTAAGTTTTCAACAAAACACGAAGGACTCTGACGGAGGGCAGAGTGTCCAGCAGGGCCCGGACACTTCCTGGAGCCTCACCTGGTCTAGTAGAAAATGTCAACACCTGAAGTTTAAAGCATGTGGAAAGCTGCGTGTACTCACTCCCTACGGCTGAGCACCTCCCACAGACTCGGCCGCTTAAAACAATTTATGGTGCTGCGGTTCTGGAGGTCCTAAATCGGACATGGGCGTCGTGGGACTGCGTTCCCTTCTGAAGGCCCCAGGGGACAATCCATCCCTTGCCTGTTCCAGCAGCTTCTAGAGGCCACACGTTCCTTGGCTCCGACTCTTCCCCAACATCAAAGCCAGCAGCACCCCATCTGATAGGACCATTCTTCCTGAGTTACGTCCCCTCTCAGACTCCTGCTCCTCTACGTTTACAGAGCCTCGTGATTACACTGGGTCCACTCGGTAACAGAGGATAATCCCCCCCATCCGAGGTCCTTAACCATAATGACACCTACAGAGTCCCTTGTGCCAAACAAAGTAACGTGATCCCGGGTTCTGGGGATGAGAGAATGCACATCTTTGGGGCTCAGTATTCTGCCCACCGCAATAGGAAAAGATGAGGCCAATTAACCCTAGTGTTTAAAAACGCATCTCAACATAGGCTCCGGGATGGAGCAGTCCCTATAGCACCTCTTACGACTGGGGAAAATGGGGACGAGGCCAAGCAGCACTGAACAGAGTCTAGGAAAACAGGTGATGGCTGGGCCGTACGTGACACAAGTCCCTTAAAAAAGAAAGAGATCCGTACACCCTGATGTGGAGGGACATCCAAACATACCAGGAAAGGGAAAAGTGAAGAGTTACCCCTGTCTCACACCATAAACAAAAATTAACTCGAAACAGACCTCAGTGTAACAGCCAGAGCCGCTAAGCTTACAGGAAAACGTAGGAGGAAATCTTCAGGACATTAGATTTGGCAATGATTTCTTCAAGAGGACGCCAAGAGTCCACACAACCAAATAAAAACTAAGTAAATCGGACTCCTTAAAAACTTCTGTACATCCAAGAACACTATGAAAAGACAACCTATAGAAAGGGAGGATACATCTGCAACTCATATATCTGATAGGAGTGTAGTAAACCAGAATATACAAAGAATTTTTACAACTCAGAAAGAGACAAACAATCCAATTAAAATATGGGCAGAAGATGTGAATAGGCCTTTCTCCTAAGAAGGGATACAAATGGCCAATCAATACACCACCAAGTGCTCCACACCACTCGTCATTAGGGAACCGCAGGTGAAAACCACAACGAGAGAGCGCGCTGCACACCCCTGAAGACCGCCATAGTCAAAAAGACAGGTAATCACAAGCATTAGCGAGGGTGTGGAGAATGTGACTGCTTATGCTTGCTGGTGAGAAGTGAGTCACGATGGCCAAAATGTGTCCGCTCACGAATGAATGTTTTAGCAAATGAAGTCCTCCCCCCCATTCTCTATGAATTTAGTCCTAAAACGGGACTGGCACATGCTGCCACACGGATGAACCTCGAAAGCACTTTGCTACGTGAAAGAAGTCAGCCACCGAAGACCTCACACTCTGTTATTCCGTTCCTGCGAAGCGTCCAGAAGAAATAACTCCACAGAGACAGAAATTAAATGAAAGTTTGCCAAGGGCCTGAGAGGAGGGAGAAAGGGAGACTATGTGCTGATGGGTACAGAGTCCTCCTTTGGGGGGGGGACAAAAACATTCTGGAATTAGACAGTGGTGTGGAAAGCAGGTCTGAAGAGACTGTGACTCTACTAACAATCGCTGGCGTGAATGCTTGAAGGAGCTCAAGTTTATGGTATGCAAATCCTATTCCAATAAAGCTGCTGTTTTTTAGAACTTATAAAAAATTATATATTGGACTCCATGGGCAGAGAACATTTCTGGAATGATCTCCTAGAAACACGACAGGCGTTCCCTCTGGGCACCTGGGCGAGGGCGGTTCCTTAACGTTCCGTCTCCCACGGCACCTGGCTTTCTTCTGCAGGGAGTACACGCGGGAGTGTCGGGATGAACGAATTTAAAACCTTCCCAGGAGCAGGGCTTAGACCGAGACCCCTGCAGGGCCCGCACCAACCCGAGGGCACAGGCGAGCCCGCACCCGGCGACCCGGGCCGTGCCCCCCGCAGGGCCCTCTGTGCGACGCTGAGAAGCACATCGAGATGCTCACCTCCCGGGACACCTGTCGGGAGGGTCTGGGCATGCTCACGACACCCCCATCATCGTACTCTCATGAACTCGAAGGTGGCGAATCAGGACAACAAAGCCCGATGGCACATGTAATGTACTTCTTCTTCCTGATTACGGGCAGGCCTGTCTGAGGTGACGGCCAAGATGTCCGTCTGTACAGACGTTCAGCCCCCCCCCCCCGCTCCGCCCCGAGCCGGGGCTCCTCCACACATCGGCGTGCACAGTGTGTGCATGGCCCAGAGCACAAGTGTGCGATTAGGGATGACGGCCACGGCGAGCTGTCGCGTCTTGCCAGCCAGGCCTCCGAGGCGGCGTCCTCCGCGAGGAATGCGGCCCGGTCCCATCATCACATGGCTCCTGTGGGAAAACCGGCCGAGGCTTCTGGAACTCAGCGTGAGGAGAGGGGGCTGGAGTCTGGGGGGCTCTCACTGCTCTTGAAGGCAGAGGCTGGGGGCCAGCTGGGTTAGAGCAGAAAGAGAAAGGAAGTGGATGGAGACGTGAGAACATTCCGGAAGAACTCTGAGTATTTTCAGGGGCTCGAGAGGCCGTATTTCAACACATAGGCTCTTCCCGGGCATATGTCATTCTTAGAACCCATCACATGTGTTACAAGTACCAGGAGAGGGAAACTGAGGCAGAGAGAAACACACAGAGGCCACAGAGAACAAAATCCTATCGGGGGACAAACGGGAGATGTGTTTTCATGGGTAACAAGGAAGAGTTGACAGAAAGGATTTTCAGGGAGAAAAACTGGTTTGAAATAAGGAGAAAAGAAGTGGCTAACGTCATTTGCTAAAGTGACAGAGAAGTCACAACACGGGGGAATAAGGCAACGTGTCTAAAAGGGCCCCACTGGGAGGGGGCGCGTGGGGAGGCAGTCGGGCAGCTCCGGCGGCCTCGCTCCATACACGCAGGCGTGCACACACACGGGTCTGCACCCACGCACACACTCAGGCTCTCACACACACGTACACAAAGGTTCACGCACACACACAGACACACAGGCACACACGTACACACTCACAGACATGCACAGGCTCTCACACACACACACACACACACACACACACGGGCCACCGCAGGCCATTCGGCACTGCTTCAGGAGGGACTCCAGTCTCCTCCAGTCTCCCTGATGGTACCATGGTCCCCGGCGAGTTGGAGAATTCTCAGGCTCCTCACTGCACAGCAGGGAACATTCTGGCACAGACGGTGGGGGAGCAGTGGGCTCCCTCGGGTAGAGCGCTTAGAGCTGCCGGCACAGAGAAGGCCAACAAATGTTCCCCGACACCAGCATCCGCTCCATCGGGCCTTGGTTCCCGTTTTCATTAGTTCTCAAGTCAGAATCTCTGGAACGAGACCAGATGCTGTTCCTTTCACCGAATCAGAGCGGCCCCAGGTCCCTGTCCGCACAGCTGTCCTGCTGAGTTACCTGCCTGTGGCTCCATCCCCGCCTTCCTGGCTGCAGTAAACAAGTGAGGCCTCGCAGCCCTGCGGGAAAATCCCCATCCTGGACAGCTTCCTGGAGGAGGAGGCACCTGTGACTCCCAAGGAGGCAGTCAGGGCCTTGGACAGCTGGGGTGGCCCTGAGGCAGGCAGCTTGGGGACCCCCTTCTGGTCACAGGCCCCGGGTCCTAGCCAGACCCACGTGGGCCCGAGCCGGGTGGGCTCCCCTCGGGCTCGAGTCCTGCGCACTGGGGCCCGGCCGGCTGGGAAAGACTCCCCCTCCGACCTGCGGAAAGCCAGGGGGCCACGGCGGGGCCTGCTCAACGCCCCGTGTCGTCGGGTCCAAACGAACACGCCCCTCGGTTCAAACCTGACCCCTCCGTTCCCAGTGGAAATGCAGAGGACCACACACGCTTGTGGTGGGGATTGAGCCAAAACAAACTTCCAGAAAAGCGCTCGTGTGGGAGTGAGCGCACATCCACACGGGACGCGCGCACTCGGACGCTGGTGTCACGGTCACAGCTGGGCGGAGCCACGGCTCAGGTAGACAACCAAAATCGACCTCTAAGTCACGATCCTGTGGCCTGGCAGAGAGAATGGGGACGCACGGTTTACTGCACGCTCTAAGGCGGCTGGGCGAACTAGTGTATCCCGGTTGTATTAATCTGTACGTATCCGTTTACTTAAACACACATACACACACGGAGGGAGGGCGCCAAGAAGCACTAAAAACTCCCTGAAGCCTGGGGAAGGCTCTAGAGAACCTCCCGCCCCAGCAGGGGTCACTCGGGGCCCAGGCACCCAGGGGCAGCCTGAGAGGGAAAAGGTGCTGGTTTGGGCCCTCGTGGCCTCTCTACTGAAGCCTTTCCTGGGGTCACGTCACCCGGGACGTCACAGGAGGAGCCTGGGGCTGCCACCTGGGCCACATGGCATCCTGCAAGGCCCAGGTGTGGGCAGCGGGGCCCAGCCCAGCCTGGGGGGCAGCACCCCTCCCATCTCACTGGAGCAGCGGCTGAGTCCTCAAATGCACAAGGCAGGTGGAGGCCTGGGACAAAGGGACCCCGGGCATCACAGGCCCCTTCTCAGAGCGGGGGACCCGGGGGAGGGGCAGGATACCTGTGACAGCAACCTCCCAGGAGGGAGCTCCGAGAGGGAGACAGGTGCGGCCCCCGGGCTGGCCCCCCGCCTCCCCTCTCAGGGGAGGCTGCAGCCCCTCACCCACCACCACCACCCCCCACCCCCGCTCGGCTCCTCCCACCGGCAGCTCCCACTCAGCCCACAACCAAACTCCAGGACAGAGGGAGCGAGGCCTTGCTCGCAGACCCAACAACCCAGCGGTCATCCAGCCAATCAAACGTCCTGGCCCGAACCGCAGTGGCGCCGGAGGCAGCAGCCTCAGTCACCCTGCGTGCCACCTGCCAAGCGGCCTCTAAGAAAGGTAGAGCCCTCCCAGCTCTCTTCTCCGGCCAACCGAGGCTTCGCTCGGCGGCCAGGCTGCCAAGGCCACGGCAGAGGCTCACACGCGCGCCCCGAGTCATCTCCCGTCCTGCCAGACGACCGCAGGCCAGACCTGCTGCTTCACAGCCCAGCCTGCCGTGCGGCCGGGGACGCGGGGGCCCGCGGGGACGAGCCCTCTGGCCCCAGGCCAGCCCGGTGCACCTGCGGAGCGGGCCGCCCGGACGCGCGTGCGCCCCCTTGGCCGACCCGGGACCCCGCGGGCATCTGCCCGGGCGGGCGGCCGTCAGACACTCAGGCAGTGCCTCTACGCCTGGAAACGCACGAGCGGGCGGCCCGCCGTTCCCCGGCTCCGTGTCACCTCTGGCTCTCAGCTGAGGAGACCCCACATGCCGTGGGGGAGGCCCACGGAGGACAGCGGGCCCTCAGCATCGGAGGGGTGGGGACGGACGGGAGACGCCGACCACAAAGCAGGCAAGCCGCTGGCTCCCTTGAGAAATACTTTCTCGCTAACCCAGATTCCTAAGGCAAGGATCCACGTGGAGACCAGAACCACAGAGCTCTGCCGAGGGGCACCAGGGCCCTGGGCCCGTCCATCCCACCTCACTTCTCCCGGCGCCCCCGGGGCCCCGCTAGAGCCCCGCCAGGTCCAGAAATGCTAAGAAACCAAGTGCCCACACCATGGGAAACCGCCTCTCCAGACCTCCCCACAAGTTCATTGGCTGGAGAGAAAGTTTGCTTGGCAAACTCAAAAAAAAAAAAAACAGTTCCAAATGGCATCAAGTCGTTTATGAGGCCCTGGGAACCTCCAACCACAGGCAAATCAATGGAACACTCCTTCCTCCTGCCCCGAAGCCAGAGCCCCCCCCCCCCCCCCCCCCCCCCCCCCCC
>CM053578.1:102255931-102439356 GCA_028646485.1 Cryptoprocta ferox
TTTATTTATTATTGAGACAGAGAGAAATAGAACATGAATGGGGGAGGGGCAGAGAGAGAGGGAGACACAGAATCCGAAGCAGGCTCCAGGCTCTGAGCTGTCAGCACAGAGCCTGATGCGGGGCTCGAACCCACGAACCGTGAGATCATGACCTGAGCCGAAGTCGGACGCTTAACCGACTGAGCCACCCAGGCGCCCCAATGCCATCATTTTTAAAAAGCACCGTGTGTGTAGAGATCCTGAAGGACGTAACCTGCATGTGACTGGAAGTCATCATAGGTTTTATGGGTCATTTTTTCCCCTTTAACTTAACTTTTCTTATTTTCTTTTTTGAGAGAGAGAGGGTGCAAGAGAGTGAGGGGCAGAGGGAGAGAAAGAGGGAATCCCACGAAGGGCAGAGAGAGAGAGAAAATGGGGCTCATCCAAAGTGGGATTCGAGCTCAATGAACTCACGAACCATGAAATCATGCCCTGAGCTGAAGTCCCATGCTTAACAACTGAGCGAGCCCCTGTGGCCCGTAACTTTTTTCTTAAATATATATTGTTTTCCTCGATGACCATGTATTACTTATATAAATGAAGTTATTTATTACTTAGCGAGTGCACACAACTGGGGGAGGAGAGGCGGAGGGAGGGGGAGAGAGAGAGAGAGAGGGGAGTGGGGGGATCCCAACCAGGCTCCACACGGTCGGTGCAGAGCCCGACTCGGGGCTCGAACCCACGAACCGTGAGGTCATGAGCTGAGCTGAAAGGAATAGTCGGACGCTTAACCCACTGAGCCACCCGGGCACCCCATAAATGAAGTTATTTAGAGAGAAGGAACAAGAGAGGCCCCTGGTCTTAATCAGTGAGGCACAGGACTCTTGGTCTCGGGGTCGTGAGTTGGGGCGAGCTCCATCTTTGGCGTAGCTTTTACTTAAAAAGAAGCTACTTGCATAGATGATTCAAATAGAATTTCTTTTCAAGGGGGCAAAGCATAGTTGAAGCCGCAGGTTCTAGAGCAGAGGTCAGCAAGCACCGTCTGGACGGGACCAGGCTTCTCGGGCTGTGACGTCCTGTTCCATGCATCCTCTGAGCGCAAACTATGTCAGCACATGGGTGCAGCTCTGTAAAGCCTTATTCACGAAAACACACGGGGGGTGGGATTTGGCCCCACGGCCCTCGTTGCTCTGATAGATTTAATATTTGAAATCCAGCAAGTCCCATAGGTGTGTTGGGTTTATTTTCATTGTTCTCATAAAGCAAAACTTCCAACTGTCTACACTGAAGAGAAACCATGCGTGGTGTTATTCACATTGATGCTGTAGAATTGATTTTAAGACAAGCATCCCGTCTTTCCTGTAAGGGGAAGAACAACCTTTGTTCTGATGTGTGGACAGTGGGCTGTTGGGGGTTTGTAGGTTGGGTGTGCTGGTCTCGGCAGCTTCGGTGGTTCTCCATCAGGGGACCACGTCCAGTGCTGCTTGTGGACATTTTGGGGGAGCAGCGGCACCCTCTGATAAGTCCAGGACGGTCACAGTAGAGTGCTCTGTCTCTGAGCTGTTAGCCGCGCATGTTGTGACATTTCCGCGTGAGGGGACTCCATGTTGGGGTTCGTGTTGATTGCTGAGGGTGGATCTTTTTTTTCTTTGATTATTCTCAATGGTTTGAATGTTATTTTTGAGTTCTGGCCAAAAGGAGATGGGGATGGAGTCAGAACTAGGAAGCTATGTCCCGGCATCTCCTGGAGTGGAGGAGGAGGACGGTCACTGGCAGTGAACTTGGGAAGAGAATGGCACCCTGGAAGAGAAGGAGGTGAGCCGGGTGGGAACCTCTCGCGGCCAAGTCCCCACTCACTTGCGGGTGAGTCTCCTCCAGTACCCGGTGGTGGGACTGTATCTGGTGGGAGGGGAGGGGAGCACAAGAGCCTTGGAGTGAGTCCGGCCCCCAGACCGTGCTGGGTGAGTTCTTTGGGGCGGATGGAAGAAAACCCCCAGGGAGGACCCCCCCCCCCGCCCGGGGGCTGGAGTGGTCCTGGAAAGGAGGAGCTCTGTGCCTCTGTCCCCAGTGGGCCTGGCAGAGGGGAGGCCCTGCAGGTGGATGGGCCCAGAGGCCTCCGAGGACGGGATGTCTGAGGAAGAAGAAAGGAAGGGCTGGAGGAGGGGCTCTCGGGGGAGGTGCAGAGGGACCAGACTGGGGGGAGTCCCAGTTAGGATGCCGTGGCCACCGCCAGACCCTCTAGAGCAGGAGAAGGAGACTAGGGCAGACATGCAGGAGGCGGTCTCCAGCGTGGGGACCACGTGCCCGGCACGGTGACCGTTGTTAATAACCAACGTGAGTGGACTGCAAAGAAAGCAGCAAATGACCCGCACTTGGAGGATTGTGCTGACACTTTACTAATCAAGGTGTCATCTTCTGAAGCAGATATTCACCGTTTCATCACCAATTCGTTGCACTTTCTTTGTCCCGTTGGGGTAGTAATATATAAATAGGGAACTTTAAACAGAGACCTGTAGAAAGCTTTTGTGTCTAATAAAACACATATTGAAAGAGAAGTTGGTGGAATTTCTCCTGAACGTTTTTCTGTACAGTGTTAACGTTATTATTTTAACGTTTATTTTTGAGAGAGAAAGAGAGTGAGCATGAGCGGGGGTGGGGCAGAGAGCCAGTGGCCAGAGGATCAGAAGCGGGCTCTGCGCTGACATCAGCGAGTCTGATGCGGGGCTCGAACTCAAGAACTTCGTGATCATGACCTGAGCCCAAGTCGGATGCTCAACCGACCGAGCCACCCGGGTGTCCCTGCACATCATTTATTTTAAAAAGCTGTTTGAGAGCGTTGAGGAGGCTGCCGGTGCAAGCATTTTCCACGTCATGTGAGGTCCGGCGAATCCATGCTCCCCGTGCCCGGTGTTTGGGGAGGAATTAGTGGGACGAACGTGCTTCCATTTGCACGTTAAGTAACTGCTGGTTCACTGTCGGCAGTGCCTTTGGGCTCAGCCCGGGCTTGGGCGCGGGCACATCTGTCCCCCCCCGGTGGTCATCCGACCGCGACCACCTTCCCTTGCAGCCGTCATGGCAACGCTCTGCCCTGCCCCCATCTCGTCCCTGCTCCTAATTATGTGCCGCAAGGCCGCGCTGCCCCGGCTCAGGCTGGGTCTGCGTAACGCGTGAAGCCCTGCGACAGCCCGGCGACAGCCCGCGCGGCCTGATCCGAACAAAGGGCCCGCGCGGAGAGACGGGCAGATTGCGGAAACATGTTGTGAACACATTCGCTGCCCACTGAGGATTGTGTCACGAAACGAGTCTCTGGCCTGTCAGAAAATATTTTGACAGGGCCTCCCCGGTCTCGCTCCTTCGTATGCAAAGGCGCAGGTGGTGCCTGGATACGGGGGGGGGGGGGCGTCAGGGAGCGAGCCACAGAAGGGGCGACCCGCGTCGTCAGGGTCATGCTCCTGCAGATAAACACGCCGAAGCCCTCGGAGTGATTCCTTCTGGCGTGTAGACAGCCAACGCGAGGATTGTCCTGCTGAGCTGGGCAGTGCGCGCCTGGAGCCTGGCACGAGGGGGGGGCTCGGCCCGGCTGCGGGAAAGAGCCAGACTGGAGCCGGGGGGGGGGGGGCTGCCCCGCCTGGGCGCTGTCTGTCCCAGAGGGGGCCTGTGCCCAAGGACCAAGCCATGGGGTCCTGCTTGTTCCTGCCATGGCTGGCTCGCCCTGCCTGCCGAAGGCCCACAGGCTCACGGGGCACCCTTCCTTGGGGCCGAGTCTCCCCCGTGCTGCTTCCTCCAGGCAGTAATCCCGGGTTTACCATAGTCAAGTGCCAGCCTCCCTGAGCTGGCTTCTGTCGGAGCCTGGCCACGTGATGTGACCCCTGGGGTAGTGATAAATGCATGAAACATCGTTGTCGTGAAAACTTGTGAAAATTCGGTGAGCGATGCCTGGAAAAATGCTGGGACACGCATGTGGCCAATGGGACATGCTAACGAAGTACAGGTCGTCGTGAGAACCTGCCGTCCACTGGGTCCAGGATAAACCCCTCTTCTGTTACGTGTGGCCGCTCCCCGGAGACCCCGCTGGCGGTGTTACGTGGCAGCTTCTGGTGACTCTCCATACAAGAGAGTGGGGGGCCCTTGCCCCGTCCGTCCCCGGGTTGGACCCGGACAGTGACAGTCGCGTCGAAATTGGGACGGGTCTGGGGTTTTGGAGCCTCCTGCCACGTGGGACAGCCCACCTGGGGGCTTCACCCATGTGAGAGAAAAAGAAGTGCCTTTTGGTCTCGCTGATGCCGCTGTGATTTTGGGGGTTTCAGTCACGTGCGGCTAAATCCAGTGAACACGCAAGCTGAGAATGTGTTCTCTGCGGGGACCCCCGACGGGAGCTGCCCCCTTCACAAGCCGGTGCTCCGACCTGGGAGCGTACCTCTGGGAGCAGCGTTCCCAGGAGGGTGCCCAGCGGCCGACCAGCCGCCCGCAGGCCGAAGGGAAATTGTCAGGGCGGAGCCCGGGGGTCCCTGGAGCCCCCAGGCATCCCCCTGCCTGTGCACGGAGCCCCCACTTTGTCCCCGTGCCAGCCGCAGCCGTGTGAGCCCTGCGAGCGCTCCCGGCTTGGGGGAGCCGGCCCGTCGGGAATGGCTGGGACTGTCTGCTTGCGGCCACGTTTTCCATGTTCCCGGGGTTGGGGTCAGGCAGGCGCTTCCAGGCCGTGACTGCGATCGAGAACCTTCGGATGCTTCCATTTCCTTGTTGCACCTGGCCTCTCTCCGGGGATTGAGGCTCTGTGGTCCCCCCTTGGTCTAGGCGGTCGTGTTTGTCCTCCGGACCCCTGCCAGCTGATTTAATCAGGAGACGTGCAGGCAGACCTGTCATCAGCCCGCTCTGCCTTTCACGGTGCCTGATGGCCCGTCGGCGTGTGGGTTATAAAACATGCCCGTCACCTTGATGTTCCTCTCTGTTTTTTCAATTTTATTTTTTTTAATGTTTATTTTATTCTTGAGAAAGAGAGAGAGAGACCAAGAGTGAGCGGGGGGAGAGCAGAGAGAGAGAGACACAGACTCCGAAGCAGGCTCCAGGCTCTGAGCTGTCAGCACAGAGCCCGATGCGGGGCTCGAACCCACGAACCGTGAGATCACGACCTGAGCTGAAGTTGGCCACTCAGCCGACCAAGCCCCCAGGCGCCCCTGATGTTCCTCTTTAGATCGACAGTTGTTTTAGCAGAAGGTGCAGGAGCTTAGTGGCTGGAACATGGAAGAAGCCACGTGAGAAAACCAGGCTGGCCCGACCTGTGCCCGAGGGCATCTCTGTTTCTTTAAAAACCAGAAGGCCAGGGGCACCTGGGTGACACAGTTATTTAAGCCTCCAACTTCGGCTCAGGTCATGATCTCACAGTTCGTGGGTTCAAGCCCCACATCAGGCTCTGTGCTGACAGCTCAGAGCTTGGGGGCTGCTTCTGATTCTGACGGGGCTCCCCGTCTCTGACCCTCCCCTGCTCATACTCCGTGTCTCTCTCTCTCAAAAATAAATAAACATTAAAAATTTTTTTAAAAAAAATTAAATAAAAACCAGAAGGCCAGTGCGAAGTCTTAGGCTCTCACTTGGGCCGAGCTTGGGGGGCTGGAGTGCTGCTTTGCTTGAGCCCCGTCCCCAGAAGCTACAGCCTGGTGCCCGGATTTCCCCAAATCCTTGAGTGGGCGCACCCTTGCACTTGGCTGGATGCTGGCAGAAAGAAGCAGCCATGCCTTTAAGACAAATGGTGGGCCTTTCACTGGCTTTTCCCACGGCCCTGTATCTCGATTTTCCTCTTTCAGTTCTGGTAAAACTTCATCGCGAGTGTTCGGAAGCACCTGCTTGAGGTTGCATCGGTGCGCTGCGCGATCCCAGTTCTGCCTTTGAGGACTCTGTGTAGGGGCAGGGTGACCACTCAGGTATGATGACCTGTCACCTCCACCTTCTTGGGAGTCTTAACCGCAGCAGTGGTGATGTCATTGCAGTAATTGAACACCCCGTGTGCGGTTCTGTTCAGAGCAGTGGAGAGCCCAGACTTTGGACGGTCCCCTGGGGCGTCCCTCACACGGGACTCGGTCTCATTGGAAACTGTGCCCGTGAAACTTCTCACAGGAATCAGAGCCTGGACATTGTCCGCCAGAAAGTTAGTGTCCCAGGCTGTGAACCCAGCCCATCCCTAATCCATTGCACCACCTCGTGCCGTGACCAGCTGTGTGCAAGACACTGTGGATCGTCAGAGGCCGAACCTTGCGGGCGCTCAGGGAATCTTTCTGGGATGTTGGCAAACGTCGGCAAGCCCCTCCTCAGCGCCCCCGTTCCGAGTGGGGCTCTTCTCCCAGACTTCTGCACGTTCCCACTGTAGTTGTGCAACGGGGACCAAGACTGCTGGGTTTTTAGGTTGGTCACAATAATACCATCTTTTCATGGTGTCAAAATGGTCTGAACGGTCAATGACGATGGCCAACTGTACGCTCTCAGATCCGCGTGGATTTCCCGTGATGCTTCCTCAGCGCCAGAAACGGCTCTCCCTCTGAGGTGGGAACGTTTCTTCCGCACCAGGGAATCTTCTGCGACCTTCTGCCCCAGGACCTGGTGGTCAAGAGGCGCCTGAGGTATAAGTAACAGGTGTCCTGAGTTTGAGTCTTGACCTTGTAGCCCAACTGGATGGCAGTAGTTGAGGTGTTAAACCTTTCTGAGCCTCTCCGTTGTCTGCAAAAGGGAGGAGAATGTGTAACCCCGAGTCCCTACCCCATGTGGTTTTAGGAAGGCGGCGGTATACTTCTGTGAACACACCGTGTTCCCACCAAGTTCCCCGTACCTGCAGAGAGTATTTCTTCCGTTTCTCCTTTTCTCTGCTTAGTGGGATTTGCCTTTCATCATGCCCGGTAATAGACCCACCTGAGAAAAAAAGGTTGCCCTGAGGTAGAAAAGGTGGATTAACTCTTTCATCCATCATTCAGAAAATTCCAGTTTCTGAGATTATTTAACATGACTTGGCAACAATGGGTTAGGTTTCTGAGAGAGAAGACAGAAGAAAGGAATCGCTTTGGTTTTGTTTTGGAAAGGACCAGCTGGATCAGTGACTTTCCTGGTGCAAGTGGCCACGTTAGCCGAGGGGCCTTTCTGGACTCCGTCATTCCCTCCATGAGAGCCGTGCTGCTAGAGCCACTGTCCCCGGGGGACATGGACTTAGGTGGGGACGGCTGAAGAATGTCGTTCAGGGTGGGACGGTTTTCCTTCCCGTGCTCTAAGATCTGATCTGCCGGAGAACAGGATTTTAAAGAATCAGGTCATCCTGAAATGGTCACCCAGCTCAGCTGTGGTTTTCCTTCCTGCACTGAGTGCTTTGAATCTTTTGGGAGTCTTTCTAGGACTTTGGCCTCATGCAGAGAACGGGGTAGAGTCCCTTGCACTGTGCTTTTGGCGGTGACTGTACTAAAGGATACACACCCCCCCCCCCCCACACACACCCGAGTTTTGGTGGGGTCGCTGGGCTCAGAGGACTGGGAAGGGACAGCTTGTTGACTGTGGACGTGGTCACGGCTGTGGGACAGGAAGCGGATGTCCAGGTGTGAGTCTGGGTAAATGTTGGGGACATAGGAGGACTTGTCCAGAACCAGGAGACGTGTTCATAGAGGCCTAGGCGCCTGCTCTTCTGGCCTCTGGGACCCTCCACGTCAGTCCTTCCGGAACCCGGCTGGCTCAGCGGTGAGTCAGCCTGACCAATTCCTTGTATCACCACTTGTTATCGACTGAGTTGTGTCCCCGCAAAATCCGTATGTTGGAGCCCTGACCCCCAGTGCCCCAGAACGTGGTCTTATTTGGAAGAGGCGTCGCTGCAGATGTGGTTAGTGACGATGAGGTCGGGCGGGTCCTAATCCAGTATGGCTGGAGTTCTTACAGAAAGGTTGGAAATTTGGAGGTGCACGTGCACACAGGGAGAACACCACGTGAAGGGGAAGGCGGAGCCCATCCTCCCTCACCACCTCAGAAGGATCCAGCCCTGCCCACACCTTGATCGTGGACTTCCAGCTTGCAGGACTGTAAGATCGTAAATTTCTGTTGCTTAAGCCACCCAGTCCATGGCTGACAACACAACAGCCCCGGGAAATGACACCCCCCTACCCCGCCATCACTCCCTGTGTGATTCAGCCCCTTGTCGTTTTGATTTTGGTTCCTTTATCTGTGACAGGAGCATCAGACCTGCCAATAGGGCTGTAGGCTGCCCAGCCCTCACCGCATCTCAGAATATCTCTCTTTTTAGGAAGAATGTGAAGACAGGTGCTCTGGGCCACAAGGCAGTATTTTCAGGCCTTTCCCGATGGGAAGGCAAAGCAGTGCTGTGCTATAGAGGTGTGGCCACAAAAGGTGGGTGGTGGTTGGTTGTGTGGCCACGAAAAGTAGGTGGTAGTTAGTTGCGTGGCCACGAAAGATAGATGGTAGTTGGTTGCGTGGCCACAAAAGGTAGGTGGTTGGTTGCATATCCACGGAAGGTGTGTGGTAGTTGGTTGCGTGGCCATGAAAAGCAGGTGGTAGTTGGTTGTGTCACACACTAGCCATATGGCCTGGCTATGTGTCCCTGGACCATGGTGTCCCCTGCTGTAAGATAGGAAGTTGGACTAGATGGCTGTGTCCAGCCCGCAGATGTTACGACCATGGGAGGTGAAACATGGCTGTGTGTGGCTGCAGCCCTAGGAACAGAAGCCCCTGGAGGTGGCTGAGTCTTGTCTGCTGCACGGCATGTAGTAGGTGTTCCATGTACATTGGCTCAAACAGTGAAGATTGGAGTGAGCTCCCAGAAAAAGTTACGAAGAGTGTGAAGGTAAGGCATCAGAGAGATGCTAATGTCTCTTTATTAAATTAAAACAAATCATAAAACGGGTTAAATATTCTCTCAATTTTGTTAATAAAATTAAAAGTTAAGAAAAATCTTGGGGCGCCTGGGTGGCTTAGTCGGTTAAGCATCTGATTTTTTATCAGGTCATGATCCCAGGGTGGTGGGTTCGAGCCCTGTGTCAGGCTCTGTGCTGATGGTGCAGAGCCTGCTTGGGATTCTCTCTCCCCATCTGTCTCTGCCCCTCCCTCACCCCCACTCTCAAAATAAATAAATAAACTTAAAAAAAAAAAAACGCTTTGTATATACCCAGATAAAGGATCGAAAAGAAAAACCCCACAGCATTAATAGTAGGTGTCCATGAGTGGGGAGATTACAAGTCATTGGCGTTGCTTTCCAGGATTGGGGGAAGGAAAAAACCGTGTGATCATCTGTGTCTGGCAGTCACGTGAGCTCCCTGGCTCCCCTGGAGAGGGCAGTCTGGGCAGAAGCGGAGACACGAAGGGGAAGACCCGTCGGGAAGCTTGTGATAATCCAGTAGAGGGATGAAGTTGGCCTAAAACAGAGTTTCTCAACTTGGGCACCAGAAGCAGTTTGAACTAGATGATTTTTTTGTTTGTTTAGGGGGCTGACCTGTGTTTCAGAGGATGTTTATTAGCAGGATCCCTGTTCTCTGGATCCATCAGATGTCGGCAGCAACCCCTTCGCAGTTGTGACAACCAAAGACGTCTCCAGGCAATCCAGATCCAGTGTCCCCTGTGGGGCAGAATGGCTTGTTGGGAACTGCCTTCTTAAGATAGTAACAGTGGAGGTGAAGGAAGGGGGCCAGGCCAGTCTGGAGAGACTTGAGAAGGAGGTTCAAGGAACAGCACTCTCGCTCCTGGCCCGGGGCCACAGCCGTCGGCTGGGTTTGGCACAGGGAATGGAAGGTGGGAGTGAGGCTCGGGGCTGGATAGATCACCATCGCTCTGGGGTTTGGGGAGGGTCCAGTAACTGTTCTGCTTTGGCCATGCCACTGTTGAGTAGGTAGTCGCTGTGGGGGTGGCTAAGTGGGGGTTGTTTGGAAGGCTGTTTGGCCGGGGGCCCCCCAAAGCTCAGATCTGAGCCAGAGCATTATAAGGTTGTCCAGAGATCGAGAGCAAGCCTTGGGGGCGGATGAACTCATCCAGGGTGATTGTGTAGCATGGGAAGTGGGCCTGAGACAGAGCCCTGGGGAATCCCAGTGTTTCCAGGGTGGGCAGGGGACGGGGAGGCCATGGAGGGAATTTGTTTCTCTGGCCAGAAGTGTTGCTTGGTGACCGGAGTGCTGGGCGGTGAGGTTGAGGCCCCTGGACAGATGTGGACGCGTGGCGAGGTGATGTCATGTGTGGTAGGACATGCCCCCACCATCCGCTCAGCCCTCCCAGGCCCGTGGGAGGTGTGTTTTGTTTGAAGAAGCAGCACAGAGAATCTCTCTCACTTTTAGAAAATAGCAGGGCTTGGCCTGCGACAGCTCCGTCTGTCAAACCAAAACAGTGTGTGTTCTGCTCCATGTCGCTGGGCCATTCATGCTGCTTCTCAGAGCTGTGGAAAACACCTGAAGGGCAGGTTCCACTGTTCCAGGACTTTCCTTTTGGATTGTGAGGTGTTGACGTATTCAGGGCCTGGTAATGTTGTCAGGGATAGGCTGTTTCCCTTTTGGGGAATTGGGACGTTTGTAGCTGTGGTTTGTCCCTTATGAGCGAGGTTCAGGGACCCAACGTTGCTCAGAAAGCACTTATGGTTTTCCTGGACATGAGGGTCTCCTCTGGTTTTTGGTGTCCCCTTAGGGGAGGTGGTTATCAGCCTCCAGGGCAACCTAATTCCATTTCCTCATTGGCAGATGCCTCAGCTCTCCCCCCCACCCCTGCCCCAGAAGTATGCCAACACTGTCACTCACTGGTGCCATCAGCCCCTGACTCAGGTGGCCTCGTGTGCACAGCTGTGTCGGGCAGTGATCCACTCGGCTGTCTTCTGCTGGGTTCCCAGGTGAAACAGGGACATTGTGCTATGCCAGCCTGAGATGCTAACATTTCCTGCTGGCCTATCTCCCACAAGTCTGGCTGGTTTACTGTGCAGTTACACAAGAAAAATGATTCCTAATGGCCATTATGGCCCCAAGCCAGAGGGGAAGGTGCTGTTCCTCCCTGCCCCCACCCAGGAGTTGAGGGGTCGGGAGAGGCTGGCCTGACACGAGCGGAAGGATTATCTTCCAGAAAAGGGACCAATTGTGTGTTACCTCCCAGGTCACGAGTCCCCGTCTCAAAACCCAGAAGCAAAGAAATCCCAAAACTCCAAAGTACCATTTTCCCCCACCCGTGTGGCCTCACAGGCTCAGCTTAATTAGAGGCCAGTATGGAGTTGGACTTCCCGGTTGGCTGCTGGCTGTTCTAGTCCGTAAACAGCCAGGGTCTGTAATTAAGCCGTCTAATTGGGGACCACTGCAGGGGAAGCCGTGGGCCGGGCGGGCTCTGTTACCTGCCACCCTTTCTGTCCCTTCGGCACCTTAGGAGAAAGTCTCGGGAGCAGATTCTGAAGACCTTGGCAGGCAGACTCTTTGAACTTCCCTTTGGTGACCCCGCCCTCGAGGGTGAGGCGGGAGGCGGATTCTTTTCTTTTCGCCGGAGGAACCGTCCAAAGTTGGGTGCTTTGGGAGAGAAGAGTCCTCGTGTGTGTAGCTGGGGGTTGAGACAGGTTATGAAGCGGCCCACGCTACCCCCGCGTGTCCTCTGGTCCAATAACAGTGTCTCCAGCCTGGCATGTTTGTAATGACCAGCCCGATGCCCGCGCCTACAATCGTGCTTTTTTCCTCTGGGATTTTAATTCAGGTTCTGATGGGAGGGTATTTCCCATAAATCAGCCAAAGCACGTGTCCCCGCCCACCACCCAATTACAGAAACGCAGTCGGGCAGACCTGCACATTACCCAGAACAATGTATAATGGCACTTTTGAACTTCAGAAAAATACTCTCTAATCTTACAGTCAGACGCAGGCAAATCAAACTGTACACAAGTATGTGTGTGTCCCCCAAATGTGGGATTTGTTTCTTTAGATGTGCCCTGGTTGCGTTTTAGGGAAACCTGTAATTAGAAAAGAAATGGGGTGTGTGCGCGCAGGATGTCTTCTGTTTCATTCCACGGCAGTCATGCACGTGGCACTTTGCTAAATGTCAGAAAGTTGGAGGCGGCGAGCTGGCCGCGTCAGTGTTCCAGGGGGTGCATCTTGCGACTCCTTCTGCCCCCACGGGGCTGCCTGCTGGTTAGTGGCCCTCAGCTGCCCGTGCTCTGTCTGTCCAGAGGCCTCACTTTTCTCCCTCCTTCTTTGACTGACGTTGTCTTCCAGATGTGAAAAAAAAATACACATTGTCTTTTGCACACAGCGTTATCGCTGCCGTGTTACCGCAGTCCGGGAAAGCATCAGTAAAGAAGATTCTCCCCAGCCCGATTTCAGCGATCTGACCGCGCACCTGTGCTCCTCTGCCCACGCCGTCCCTGACGTGGCTCCTCTGGGTGCAGACCTGACCTTAGCGGAGCACCGCTTGGCCGTGCTGGCAGGTGCTTTTCCGCAGCACAGCTGCGCCTTCAGGATCATCCCCTGTGTACGGCACCGGGTCTCTGAACTGTGCCTCTGCCTGCACTTCTGTGTCCCCCTCCCGTGCACCAGCCTCCGGCTCTTCACTACTGACTGGCTGTCTCCTCGGCCAGCCGGTGTGCCGCGTTTTCACTCAGCGGGCGGTCCCGAAGTGGGTCCCGGGGGGGGGGGGGTGCCTGCTCCTGTGTTTCTCTGTCGCTTCCCCGAGGGTCCCCGAGTGTCCCTACCCATGGTCTCAGCAAGTCGGCTCAGCCGCCCCCCCCTACCTGGGAGCCCTCTCCTAAGACCAGCTGGCCTCTTGCAGGTGCAGAGGGGTCAAGGGGGTGTCTCAGATGTGCGTTTCTTTCTTCGCTGCAGTTTGGGGCATTTGGTGGGGAGGATTGACAAAGAACCATGTGGCTGGGGCCTTCTGCCTTCTCCATGCACCTGCCCGGGCAGTGACCACTGGCATTGGCGGGAAGAGACTCTTCCTAACCGAGGAAAGCCTGGCCTCCAGGTAGTGAGAGCCTGTTGCGTTTATCTGGAGGGAGCAAGCCATGTTCTCCAGGAGAGCCTTCCCGCAGCCGGGCCATCTGCCCCCGGATTCGGGCCTTGGGGTAGCCAGGACCGCAGTGCACAGTCCTGCTTGAACTTGTCCTTCCCACCCTCCGTGGGTCCCAGCGGCTGTTGGCGAAGGCATCCACGGGGGCCCGCTGTCCAAAGACAGGCCCACCTGTGCCCTCCGCTCGGCTGACTCGCCGGGAGGTGAATCATTGCCGCTCCGGCAGCCAAGGTCCTTTGGCCTCAGGAAGTCACAGGGCCGCGTTTGTGAGGAAGCACAGATGGAATTCTTGGCACTCGAAGGAAGAAAATGCGACTCGAGGAGCAGCCTGGCTTTGCAGCAGAATCCCTCAGGAGGGCTGGGAAAGATCTCCGTAACCGTCTTCCTCCTGTGCCTTCACGCTGCCGGGGAGGAAACTGAGGCACAGGGAGAGGGTGCCCGTGACCACGGGGGTTCCTGGGAAGCATGAGGGGCATCAGTGCTTTTCCCTGAATCGTCTTTTTCTTTTTTCTTTTCTAATGCTTATTTATTTTGAGAGAGGGAGAGGGAGGGAGAGGGGGAGAGAGAGTGTGCACACTAGCAGGGGAGGGGTGAAGAGAGAGAATCCCAAGCAGGCTTCTCGCTGTCAGCAGAGCCCGACGCAAGGCTTGATCTCTGACAAACTGTGAGATCATGACTTGAGCCAAAACCCAGAGTCCGATGCTCGACTGACTGAGCCACCCAGGCGCCCCTCCCTGAAGTGCCTTCTCATTGTGTTTCGTCGTTTAAGAGTGATCCTAGTGCCACGGAAGTGATGGAAGAAACCGACTCTTTGTTTGATGTGAGGGAAGTCTACGTGTTTGCTGTTAGAAGCGCCTCTGTCCTGGGGAATCAGCAGGAATTTACTTATCCATCTGCAGGGGCCCCGGGAGAGCAGGTTATCTACCTCGCGGGTCAGTGCGAGGGCGATCCTATTTCCCTGACTTCGGATAGGAAGCCAGAAACTGAGAAGCCTGCCGTTGGAGCCTAACTCAGAAATAGACTGTGTCAAACAATGCTTATCTTCCCCCATCACACTGTCCCTCGAAGAGGGGCCCCGGCACCTGAGCCAACACGCACGCCTGGCTCTTCTGCATCCTGTGATCATCCTCTGCGGGAAGACTGAGGATCTGATCAGAGGAAGCGGACGACAGAGCCCCGTGGTGCACCGCTGCCCTTGCTTTGTGCCTGAGCTAGAGGAGGGCTGGAAAGGCCCGAGGCGTCCTAGCCGCCAAGTGGGGGTGCTGTGCCGCGGAGCGGGGTTCACTGTGGAAATGGGGAGTTTCTTCCGCCGTGGAAAGGCAGCCTCGCAGATGTCCCAGGGCTCTTTGAGCTGCTTCCACTGCAGGTGGTGGGAAGTCCTGGATGGAGTCCTTGGAGGCGAGCTGATCGGTCGGGAGAAGAAATCCTGGCGCACAGTCAGATTTCTTCCAGATTAGATAATACCGAGGGGGAGTGGGAAGGCGGAAACAGCACGTTGCCAGTGCGCTCCGTTCCCCCTCTCACGGTCATGTGGCGTGTTCACGGATAGGTTTGTCTCCATGGGGACTTCCCCCGAGAGTTTGTTGTTGATGTTTGTCTGTTGGACACGCCGGCGCTTTACACAGGCGTTTCCAAGGAGGCTGCACTCTGCGGCCGCAGAGGAGCGTCCCCGCTTACAGGAGAGGCCCTTCATCATTCTCGGCTCCGGAATACACGGTCTGCTCAGAGTCTTAACCCCTGAGCTGGAGATCAGCTGTAGCCTCTCCACTGTGAGGGAATCATTCAAATGTCCATGTCGGAGAAGCAGAGGCAAAGCCGGGTCAGACACTCAGTCCACAAGGTCAGATACTCAGTCTACAAGGTGGTCAGTGCACAAGGTCAGACGCTCAGTCCACCAAGGAGAAACTGGCCAGAGGGGCTCCGGGTTTGACCTAGTGGACTGTGGTGGTGAGAGCACGTCCATCTGTATACCATGACCTGTTCATTGATTGATTGGTGTAATTTTTAAAAATTTTCAGTTGTTTTTAATGTGTATTTATTCTTGAGAGAGAGAGCTCATGTGAGTGAGCAGGGGAGGGGCAGAGAGAGAGGGAGACACAGACTCCGAAGCAGGCTCCAGGCTCCGAGCTGTCAGCACAGAGCCCGACGCAGGGCTCGGACCTGCGAGATCATGACCTGAGCCGAAGCTGGTTTAGCTAACTGAGCCACCCAGGCGCCCCGAGATTTTTTTTAATGTTTATTTTATTTTTGAGAGAGAGAGAGAATGAGAATGAACGAACTGGGGAGAGGCAGAGAGAGAGAGAGGGACAGAGGATCCACAGAGGCTCTACGCTGACAGCAGCGAGCCTGACGCGGGGCTTTGTCATGTCTGCCCCAGGCCACCTCCCTCTGTTGTTGCTCCTCTTCTTGCGGCCTCCAGGTCACCCCAGGCCTGCCCCTCGCCCCCCTCTGTCTCCGCAGGGCAGTGCGTCTTCAGATTCTTATCTTTCCTTTTGCCCTGTTCTTGTTTAGGCTGGGTCCTGACACTGTCACAGTGTCCCCCTGAAACCGTGACCGTGTCCCCCGTCCCTGTATCGGGGCCAGGGCTGGGCCATCGGTGGGCCAGCCCAGTCCCACCTAGGAAGGCCTCGTGAAGCGCCAGCACATGGCAGTTTCAATGTTGCCTGAATTAAATACCTTAAGTCAGGCTCCAGAAGTTTGGCGGGTGAGGTTCCTCCGTGCAAACAGCGGTTTCCATTCCCCTCGGGAGCTCAACCGCAGCCTGAGAAGCGCACCCTCCCCGCACCCCACGCGAAAGCCAAGTTCAGGGAAGGCCACGTTGGTTAGTTGGCCCGTGCCCGGCAGCCCTGCTCAGAACACCCTTCCCTCCTCCTGCGAGGTTTCCATCTCTGACATCAGGGGCCGGTGTTTGGCAGCCAGCTTGCCCTGAGTTCACATTTCCGTGCCCTCCCTTCCCGCTCTGCTGTGTAACTCGAGTGACTCCACCTAAGCCTCTGGCCTGTTGTGGGACAAAGTTGGAGGGTAGCAGTACCTGCTTTGGAAGTTGCCGGGGACCAAATGCCATCATGTGGGACCTGCACGCGCCCTGGTGCCTGCAATGCTCTGAGCCCCTAACCTGCGTTAACTTCTTCCTTAATGTTACTGTCGGTCCCGCCTGTGGTCGCCCTGCTGACACCTGGCCAGTACCATGGTTCCTGCGATTGGATCTTGATGGATATAGGACGGTGTGACTTTTGTGACAGTCCCAAAGGAGGGCGGTGAAACATTTTTAGGTTTATTTTAAACCCCTTTGCTGGATATACATTGGAATTTCGTTGTATTGTGGTTTAGGGAGCCGGGCAGGGGGCTCCCTGGAGGAGGTGCCCCCCTCCCCACCTCAGGGAGGTGAGTGTGGTCACTGGGCAGAGTTCCTGGAGGACTTGGTGGGGCGGAGGGGAACGTCAGTTTTTCCTAAACCAGGGAGTGAGTCTAGCAGAGAGGTTTATTTTTCTATGACAGAGTAATTTCTGGTGACCTTTTGGGTGCAGTTCTGTCTCTACTTCCAAAGATTTTAATTTTTCCATTATTCCATCATCGCCTTTGTCACACTTTAAAAGCCTCTCACACTTGTGTATGTCTTTTAAAAATGTGTTACTTTAATGATCCTTCCGATGATGTACCCTTCTTCCAAAACTGGGGGACGTGAGGGAGGGTGGGGAAAAAGAGAGCATTGGGCTCTTTCCTAAATCAGTCATTTTAAGACATTTTAAGACATTTAAGAGTCAGTTGTTTATCTAAAACGTAATCTGTTACATCTGAAATGTCACGGAAGGTATCAGCACTTTGTGTCCGGGAGTGGTGCTCTGCACACTTGTGTGGGGATGCGTGAGAAGCATCTGGGGGCTTCTAGAAACAGAGTCCTGGGTCCCGCCCCCCGAGATTCTGATTCAGGGAGTGTGGGGTGGGGCCCGAGACTCTGCATTTCTGACGCCCATGCTGTGTTCTCTGCACGTACCGTTGGTCCAGGGACCGCGTGTCAGGGAGCACGGCCTAGACGTTCCACGATTTCGGAGGGTGCCGCTCAGTGTACAGTGCATCACGTGTCCCTGATTTAGGATCTGGGCTGTGCCTGGGCATCATGGGGTTGACGAAAAGGAAATCAATTAGAAGTACTTCAGCACTTCTGTTAGGTCCCAGGCCAGCCCCTCTTGTTATTTATTCCGGACGGCCTCTCGTATCAAAGTGGCGGCTCTGTAACTTCTGGCTTGGGTTAATTTATGGAGTTTCCAGAGAACAGAATTCAGCAAATCAAACTGGCTGACCAGGCTGGTGGGCAATCAGAAAGACGTCTTTTTGATTGGAGCGTGATCTTTGGGTAGATGTGAAGAAAATACGCCTGGAGCACACGTAGGGGGAGTGAAAAGATGGGGGGGGGGCCCTTGGTGCTCTGGGAGCTTGGTGGGCTTATGGGTTCATTCATCCACTTGTTCCCCCCCTCCTTCCCCTTCTCCTTCCTCTCTTTCCCCACGTGCCATTACCTCATCCATCCTTCTGTCAATCCATCCTTCCATCTGCCCATCAGTCCCTCTATCCGTCCGTCCGTCCATCCATCCGTCACGTGTTAGCTGTTCCAGGCACCGGGGATACAGCAGGCAGAGAAGAAAGATTGCACACTCCTGTACGGCATGCAGGGTCTACTGAGGTCCTGGGGGTGCTGGCCCGTGAGCTTGCCCTCCACCCCCCCTCCCCGCTGCTCCGAGGAATACCTGGCAAGTAGCGCACAGAAAACTCAACTTGAAAACAAGTGCCAGTTTTCAGAGTAGAAAAAAAGCGTGGCTTCTGCAAATTACAAACCCGTGAGCTTAGCTGCGGTGGCAGTTAGAAGTCTAGGAAAAACGATCTTCTAGCCTGCGCCCCAGAAGGGCCCCAGGCTCTGTGACTCTTGGCGTCATTAGAAGTCAGCCAACACAAGATGGGACCCCCTGGGTGGGTAATGCCCGCGGGAGGGACAGAGTGCAGAGAGAGCTGCCGTGGGTGTTCGCACCGGCCGTATTCTTCAAATTCTTTATTTCTGATGTACTCTGATCCCCACTTTGACACGGTAAGGAGAACATACTTGCAGTGGATGTTACAAACAGAACGGACAAAACCCAGTTAATCTGAGATAGGATTTGAGCAACTAAGCAGACATTAAAACCACTGATGACAATGACAGGGAAACACCCTTTCCTGTGGCCTTCCTGTGAGGGTAGGAAGGGCTGTAACCAGAAGACGCTTGTGTGTCGGTGGGTAAGGGTGTTGGTGGGCAGCACTCAACACCCTCTTTCCCCACCCACATAATCGTGGCGTTGAAATCATTTACCTTTTCTAGAAAGCCGTTTGGAAATGTGGATCGATAAAAGCTTTGCACACGGTGACCCGGGAACGATGCTTCTAGGAAGCTAAGCTAAGCTAGAGAAATAGACATTTTCGCAGCGCTTGATGGGCCGATTCATATTTACCCCGTCTTGTATGAGAAATGATATAAAACCGCGTACAGGAATGGGCGGGTATTTAAAGGCAAGATACCATCTCTGAATATGTCTTCTCTTGATGAAAATTAGTCTTCCATCACACCAGGTGTCTTCTAGTGTGAAACGCTTAATGTTTAAAGCACCCTGTTTGGTTTTTTTTGCACTTGATTTTTCAATGGCTATTTAATTGGAAGAGAAATCTAGCGTGATGATGACCGTTCAGCATACCGGAGGGGGCCAGCCGACCTTCCTTTTACAACGTACCTCGACTGAGCAAGAGACTCTCTGACCTGCTTCCCAGGTGGCAGAGGGAAGGGTCTCGGCGAGTGCCCCCTGGGCACAGCCCACCTGACCCCCCGTTTCCGTCTTTATCAGGGATACTGCCTGGGCCATCTGGTCACTCTCCAGCCTCTGTCTACTGCAGGCTGAGATTCTGGCCTTCCAGCCCGAGGCCCTCCCCAGGGCCCCAGTGTCCCTGAGACACCCCGTCTTCTGCATTCTCCCTGTTGGTTCACCCAACCTCAAGAAACTGCCCTAAGCAAGTGAGCCGGTCACATGTCTCACATGTCTCGGGGGTGACAAACCAGTCAAGGCAGAAGAGAACCGCGCTCTACTGGGAGGCTGGGGGAGGGGCTCGCAGGGGAAAGCCAGATCCCCCGGGGGCCTTTCATAGACCTGGCTGAACCCTCAGGGAAGGGGGCTCAGTGCCCAGGATGAACAAGAGTGGAAAAGATACCAGTCCCCCCATCATTGACCGGTGTGGGGGGGGGCAGCTTAGCACTGAGAAGGAGCAGAGCTTGGCTCTGGGGGCAGTGGACCGGGCTCCACGTCGTTCCTCACCGTCTGCATGTTAGCCCTCCGGCCCTGGGCAAGTCCGGGACCTCGTGGAGCCCTTTCCTCCTCTGCAGAAAGGAAACCGTGCCCAGCTGGCGTGTGGGGCACCCTCCTGCTTTGTTACTTAAGGCAAAGGGGTGTAGATTTACTGGTTCCTTCTCTGTTTCGTCCCAACTTTGCCTACTATTGGATGGATGAGGTAGTAAAGGGAACACTTTCCAAGGAAGATTTAAAGGTGCTCAGCATGAATGGAACACAGGATAGATGGAAAGATACTGTGCTTTTTAAATCATGTAGAGGCGCCCGGTGGCTCTGTCGGGTGAGCGTCCGGCTTCTGCGCTCGCGGTTCACGAGGTCGAGCCCCGCGTCCGGCTCTGTGCTGACAGCTCAGAGCCTGGAGCTGCTTTGGATTCTGCGTCTCCCTCTCTCTCTGCTCCTCCCCTGCTCATGCTCTTTCTCTCTCTCAAAAATAAGTAAACTCAGAAAAAATCATTTATATGTTGTTCAGAGCATAAAAATTGTTGAGAAGCCAGCTTAAATCCAAGTTTAAAAATTAACAGTAATCTTCCTCTTAAAAAACGATACAACTCAGTTTTAGAAAATACAAAGAACCGGAAGAGAAGTCCTTCGGAGTTCCTGGGAGGAGGTGATGACGAGGTTCTCTCACTGTGTTTTTCGATCTGGACTTAAGGAAGTGATAGATACAGAGGAGGGATTTTATGCATAACGTGTATTTAATGTCATGTGGGCTCTTTTTCCTTCTTCTTCCCTGGGGCTCTCCGTGTAGCCTGTGAAATGGCTGACAGGAACCCCAATTGATTCTTCTCTGCCCAATCGTGTGTTCATTGCGGTGGTATTTCCCGACAGCTGGGCTTGCTTAACTGTGTAGCTACAATCGCAAGATGAAGAGAACAGATTTTCCAACTGAATATTTTCATACATGACGGATTGAAAAGGGTCACAGTAAAGCACATCATTGCGTACACTGCTGATTGTGTGAGGAGCAGAAAACCATTCATAGACTCAGCACTGTCCCGCCGTGGAGACCGGAGTAAAGAGTGGTCCACCCAGCGGAAGGTCATCTTCAGACATCCCTGTGCGGCCTTAGTGGAGAGGAAGTGATCTCCGGACAGTGACACATTACAAGTGACGTGAACTGGTCATCGCTATGACCCGCGGGCCAGTCCTGGAGTCGACATGGTCCAGTCTGAACCCACAGGGCTTTCTGAGGGCCTTCTTTCCTCTTTCCTTCCCACAGGACAGCACTTGATGATCATTTCCTCTGAAAAGCCTCCATCGTTGGTCTCTGCTCTATTTCCGTGGAGGCAAACGGTCTCCAGAAAATCAGAATAAAAATATCCAACATACACTGTCAGAGTCTCTGAGCTGCTCCTCACAGCTACATGGGGAGCAAATTTAAACATTTATAAGGCGTCAGCAGCGCATCTTCAATCCTTACGTTGTCTTTGTCACTGCGATTTGCATTCATATCGGAAGCCCACAAACTGGGAAAGAGAATGACTTTCTGATTGACTCCTGTAATTTCAAACAAAGCAATTTCATGAATAAGGAATATTAATTACTGCACCCAGAGTGATCCCACTTTTTTTTTTTTTGAAGTTCTGTGTTAACAGAAACATTTGTGCATTCCACCCAAGGTCAGCGAAGACTTAAAAGCAGACATATGCTCTGAAAATTTATTCATGCCGGAACCGAGAACATGGAATTAATTAGGTGTACAGAAGCTGGAAGGTAGAAGAAGGGTCACTGCCTCCGGTTTTTGTTCCCTAAAGCACTTCACTCCCCTGGGAGGTCGTCCCTGGCTGTCGTGGTCTCCGCACTCTTCCTGCTGCGCATTAACAACCCGGGTGGGTGGGAAGCCGTGACAGATACAAGGCTGGAGAGTGACGCTTCTGGAATCTGTTTCTAGGAATGCTAATCCTAACGGTGCCCCGGGGGTCTCTTTGGGAGTCCCAGCGTCCTAGAGCTGCACAGCCCAGTCTGTCCCAGCCTTGATGGGATAGACTGTGATTTGCATCCTCTTCCCTTTATTTCACTGCTGGTGTGCTCCCAACCCCCAGTTTCCGAAGGGAAAGCCGACTGGAGGTAATGGAACATCGCTGACTGCTCTTACCTGATGACCCAGGGAACAGTTGGAACGTGTCTCCGGCCAGGCTGCGGGCGAGTCTGGTCCCCAGCAAGGCAGCTGCGTTTGAGAAGAGCAGGTGGCCTCCCTGTGCTCTCCTGGCCTCCCTGGAGCAGGGTTCCTTCCTCTGTGGGGAAGGAAGGTGCGGTGTCTTATATATATTCGTAATACAGTTCAGAAAGGATGATTTATTCATGCTTGAATTTGTTCACTGGAGATTTCCGAGGTCCTTTGCTTCCATCCCCTGCGAGGCTCTGTCCTGCATGCCCTGGGAGAATCTCTGTTGGAAAAAGGTCCTGGTCTTTGATCCTGCCCTGTGAGGAAGAGGGAGGGACCCATGCAGCCTGAGACAAGGCAGTTGGAGCTTGGATGCTTCCAGAAAGTGCCTGGCAGAGCCACACAGACTTTGCTGGGCATCGCGTCTCGGGAAGGCAGTGCCTGGCGTATCTTTTTGTTCCCTGCAAAGATGTATGGGTCGCCCTTGAAGACTTCAGTAAGACCCAGGGGTGCCCGGGGGGCTCAGTCAGTGAAGCGTCCGACTTGGGCTCAGATCATGATCTCACGGCTCGTGGGTTCGAGCCCTGCGTCGGGCTCTGCGCTAACAGCTCGGAGCCTGGATCCTGCTTCGGATTCTGTGCCTCCCTCTCTCTCTGCCCCTCCCCCACTCTGTCTCTCAAAAATAATTAATAAACGTTATGAAATTGAAAAAAATACACCAATTCTTAAAAAAAAAAAAAAAGACTCCAGTAAGACCCAAGCAGACTCCAGCCCCTGTTCGCACTGGCCTGGGGGCTGTCCCGCTGCTGATCGCTGATGAGGCCGGAGAGGACATGGCTTTCATTTATCTCCGGGCCTGATTTCCACCGTGGAGGAGGGTTTTCGGGTCCGAAGGACACGGCTTCTTTGCGAGACCGTCGTCCTATACTTGTTCTTAGAGCTACATTTTAAAAAAAAAAAAAAAAAAAAAAAAAAGTGGGGCTGCTTCTGGCTCAGTCGGTTACGTTTCCAGCTCTTGATTTCGGCTCAGGTGAGGCTCCAGCCTGCTTGGGATTCTCCCTCTCCCTGTCTCTCTGCCCCTCCCCTGCTCACTCTCTCTCTGTCTCTCTGAAAACAAATAGACTTAAGAAAAAAAAAAAAAAAGAACCAAGAGCTTAAGCCTAAAACCTTGATTTGTAATATGTTAATAATTCAGTTTAACAAAATGGTGTAAAACAACACAGGAACATTCCATTCAGCTTTGTGCCGGGGTCCCAGTGGCCATTGCTGACCATGTATGTACATGGATTATGGTTTTATACGCGAGCGACACATGCAAAGTATTCCAGCGAGGGGCAGACATCCAAACTGATGCCAACCCCCTGGTGTGCGGTTCCGTGTCTTTGGTTTCTGCGAGGGGGTGGCAGGGGACTGAGCGTGGGGGTCCCTGCGCCATCCAGGCTGCGAAGGTTGCGCTCCATCATCACATAGGAGTGCTGGCCTCCTAGCCCTGGGCTTCTTGCCTGACTAGTAACTTCATTCCAGTGGCAGCAGCACCCAGCAGCCCGGGAGCTGAGCTGTGCCTTGCACGGCCTGTTGATGGTGGGGTTGCTTTGAGATTTTACTGGAAAAAAAAATGCGTTTGGTAAATCCAAATGTCACACACCAAATGCTCCCCTTACGTTAAGAATTGTTACTGTCAGGAGCTGAATTGTGTTCTCTCCCAGAATTCGTATGTTGAGGCTCCACCCCCCCCCCCCAGTATGTCAGAATAGGACTATTTGGAAAAGGGTCTTTAATTGTTTTTTAATGTTCATTTTTTGAGAGAGAGATAGAATACGAGCAGGGGAGGGGCAGAGAGAGAGGGAGACAAGAATCGGAAGCAGCTCCAGGCTCTGAGCTGTCAGCACGGAGCCCGACACGGGGCTCGAACTCAAAACTGTGAGATCATGACCTGAGCCAAAGTGGGATGCCTAACCGACTGAGCCACCCAGGCGCCCCTGGAGAAGGGTCTTTAAAGAAGTCATTAAGTTAAAGTGATGTCACTAGCATGGATCCTAATCTGTGACTGGTGTCCTTAGAAGAAGAGAGAGGACACAGGCTGCCCAGAGGCACCGCCATGGGAGGACACAGTGGGGACGCCACCTACCAGCCAAGGAGAGAGGCCTCAGAAGAAATCAGCACTGCTGACACCCTGAACTTGGAGGAAATGAACTCCTGTTGCTTACCCCCCGCTCCCCGCCCGCAGTCTGTCTTACCCTGTTGTAGCAGCCAGAGCAGACTACGAGCTTTGAAAAATTTGTCTTGATAGTCAAGATCATGAAAACCTTGGTGGCCAGTGAAACATCTATGGAAATTTTTCCTTCACACTTTTACCCTGATTATAAAGCCTTTTGGCTCCTTTGTGCGCACCTTTTCTAGTAGCAGAATGTTTTTGGTACTAGAAATGTGGAGGTTTTGCTTTAAACATTTTTTTTTTTAACGTTTATTTATTTTTGAGAGAGAGACAGAGACAGAGTATCTGAAGCAGGTTCCAGGCTCCGAGCTGTCAGCACAGAGCCCGATATGGGCCCGAACTCACTGTGAGTGAGATCATGACCTGAGCCGAAGTCAGATGCCCAACTGACTGAGCCCCCCAGGCGCCCAAGGACGTTTTGCTTTAGAAATAATGCTGCTAATGCTCCCTTCGGAGGGACTGACTTGACAGGCCTCGGAAGGTCTGCGGTGTCTTCTGCGAGGCACTCAGTTTTCCAAACGCCCAGGCCTTTGTACTGATCTCGTTATATCCGGAATGTGTCTGATGGTAAGAATTTATGGCTTATTTATAAGTGAGTATTTCCGCTTTAGGGAAGGGAGGTCCCCCACAATTGGCAGACTTCCCTGTGGCCTTCCAGGGTCAAGGTCAAGGGCGAGAGGGGGAGGAGTGAGAGGGCACAGGGTCGGGATATGGCTTATTTATAAGTGAGTATTTCCGCTTTAGGGAAGGGAGGTCCCCCACAATTGGCAGACTTCCCTGTGGCCTTCCAGGGTCAAGGTCAAGGGCGAGAGGGGGAGGAGTGAGAGGGCACTGGGTTGGGATGCAGATGCGCCGGGCAGTGGATTTAGCAAATTGGGGCCACTTTGGTTTTCCTGCGAGGGCCGCCCTGGGGTCTTGGGGGAAAGCAGATGCCAGCTTGAAACCAGTGCAGGGCTTGGGGTGGGGGTAGCAGATGGTTTGCTCAGTCTTCCCAGGAACTCTAGAAGGAAAGCAGAGTGGGATTTGGGGATAATGCTAATCTCAGGACTGATACGTGTCCTTCAGATCCGAATTAGAAAAGGAGCCCAGTCTGCCTTGAGTTTTCAGTGTCCCATCCCTGGGAAGTAGGGTGAGGGGCGTGTGTGTGTGTGTCTGTGTGTGTTTTAGTCACCATCTCTGCCTGTCTGCTCCCAAAGTCTTTTCCACTTTGCTCTCTTCCTTTCCTCTCCCTTTTCTCCCCCTCCCTCCCCTCCCTCCCCACCCTCACCTGCCCAGCAGAAGAAGGACTTCCTCCAGCAAAGCCCTTTCAGGGTTCTATTGGAGGCACCTTGACTGCCTTTGCAGCCTCCCTTTGCACATCTGGAGCCCTGCTGGGCTCTTCCTAGAGGCAGGGCCACGTGGGGTGGGGGGCAGGTGTCAGCCTTCCTTCTTGGTGGAGTTGGTGCTTTTTCTGAGTCTGGGGGCTAGTACTGGGCTCCAGTCCAGCTCCACCCCTTAACCCCGAGGTCCAGGGCCCCCTTTCCCACCGGTGACTACTACTTTCTCTATGTGTAGAAGAGGGATAATAATAGTCCTTATGTCATAGGAGCATTGGGGGGAATAAACTGGATTCACGAATTAATCTCTCTCAAGTGCCATGCCTTGGCACGCCCTCCACAGGCCTTGGCCTTGGCCAGGATTGGAAGGGGCAGCTGAGAGGTGGTCTGGCTGAGCCTTGAGGCCCATCGAGGGGGCCTGGGCTGCAGAGAGAGGGTCAGGCAGGGCAAGCAGGCTCCCGGGCAGTCTAGGCAGGAGTGCCAGAGGTCTGGGTTGGCGGTGGGCCTGCTGATGCCTGGGGCCTCTTAAGCCCAAGCTAACCCTTTCTGGTAGGTGGTAACCCCACACAGGTAGGCTTTTTTGGGCCTGGGAATCTTCAGTCAATGTAAAATACTTTCTTTTATGTCTCCCCTGGGGAAGCCAGGAGGCACCCCTAAGGCATGCTGTATGCACAGCTTGTAGAGCTGGCCACACCCCTGCTGGACCTTGTTTCTTAGGGACGAGGCTGCCTCCCCACCCCCCGGCCGGCAGAGTGCGGAAGTGGAGTGAGTGGGCTGGGGGCGCCGTGTTGGTCCCCTTGGCTTGGTATCGATGGCATCCTGTGAATGCTGGACTGCGCCAGCGCAGCGGTGCGCGGAGGTCGGGAGTCTTGCTCGCACGCTTGGGCGAATGGCCATCTCGAGTGTTACATTTTCTTGCACACAAACTCCCCATTCCCTGGAGTGTCCTTCCAGAGAAAGAGTCCTCTTGTGTGAACGTCCTGTTGTCCAGTGTCACTTTTTCACGCCCAGAAACGCCCAGTGCCCTCTGATGCTTCTCTGGAAATTCTTTGACGGGGTACAGTGTGTGTGGGGTGTTTGCGCACACACGTGCAGCCGGCCCTCTTTGGGGGGGACTCTCAGCGTGCAGATCCCTGCGCAGGGTCCTCTTGCAGCTCCTGACAGCTTTCCGGAATGTGCCATCTGAAAAATAAAATCGGGGCGCCTGGGTGGCCCAGTCGGTTGAGCCTCCAGCTTCGGCTCAGGTCATGATCTCGCATTCGTGGGTTCGAGCCCCGCATCAGGCTCTGTGCTGACAGCTCAGAGCCTGGAGCCTGCTTCAGATTCTGTGTCTCCCTCTCTCTCTGACCCTCCCCTGCTCACGCTGTCTCTCTCTCTCTCTCTCTCTCTCTCTCAAAAAAAAAAAAAAAAAAAAAAAACAATCCATGAAAAACGAAAATCATTATTTTGAGAACTTCCAAAGTGCCATGTGCCAAGGCCCAGGCCGTTAGATCCGTGCATTAACTCTGGGCTCACTCGTCATCACCCTCTCCGTAGATAGACCTACGTTATTTCAAGTATTCTAGTTCTTAGGATTCTGAGCGCCTGGATCGATGGCTTGCATTTCCTTCTGTCTTGGTGCAGGCCCAGGGCCCTGCGGGCAGCCCTTGCTAGATGAATCTTGGCCAACCAGCCGACCACCCTCATCCTGGCTGTTTCTTTTGCGTAGTGAGCATAGCCCATGCTGGACAGGTGGGCAAGGAAGGAGCCGCCCACCGGGGGATCCCCCCCTTAGAGGGCTTCCTTGAGGCTCCAGACTCCCACCCGTCCCCCAACTCTGGCCAGCTGCTTGTCAGGCTTTCCCCCAGGCAGTCTGGAAACTCCCCACCCCCAAGCATGGCTTCATGCGGCCCATGAAGGAGGGTCGTGTGTGATCAGCTGCGGTGGAGGCGTTTTGTAGCCATGGGAAGACGTGAATCACCCTCCCCTCCATGCCTTTCCTTCACTGCCTGGAGACTTGGAAGATAATAATCTCATGGGGGTTGGGGGCTTCCGGGTGGTGTCATAGCGTACATGGGCATCAGCTGTCCTCTGCGATTACTTGCAACATGACCGGGGCACTACCACTCCCTTCCAGAATTAATCTTGAGTCGGCCGCCTGGACTGGTAAAAGTTAACCATCAGTGGCAGCATTAATTAAGCAGAGCACTGATAAGGCCTGGGGTCTAGAGATACAGTTGCTGGTCCTGCCTCAAGGACCTTGGTCTTCTCGGGGAGGTGGTTATATAAAGGGCAGGTGTGAGGGCAGGGCAGGGGATTGATACTGAGAAGGGGTGGCCCAGGTGTGTGCCGGGGGGGCGGGGGGGAGCCGAGGCCCCAGCGATGAGTAGGACTTGGCTGACCCTGCCAGGCCCAGCAGACGACCGTGGGGAGGCCAGGTGTGGCACGGTCGGGACTGGAAAGGAGTGAAGGACCTTGGGAGGCGGCAGGCAGCACACGTTTGTCCTAAGCACTGGGACAGATGCTTCGTACACGTCACTGTTACATCTACCCTGTCTTCACAGCCTTCCTGCCAAATGAAACTGGGCTCAGAGACTCAAGGTCACTTTCCCGAAGTCACACAGGGCTTGCATCATTCTGGCTTAAGAGCTAAGCCCCTTAGCCACTCTGCCCAGCAGGGGTGGCCGGGGGCTGTCCCGGGCCTGGAATGCCGGTTATGGAGTGGACATTTCCTTCTGCAGGTGACGGGGGGTCTCTGAGCGGAACTGTGGTCTGCTGCTTCCGTCACAGCCGAAGGGCTGACGGATGCAGAGGGAGGAAGGACAGTGCTCGCTTCAGGAGCGGGGAGGCGCTTGGGAGGGGGCCAGAGGGCACACAGAGGGAGGGGAGGCTTTTGTTTCTGTGCTTTTATTAAGTGGGAGATAATTGAGTATTTTCAGTGCTGGCTGAAGGGGAGGAGGTGATCGTGATTGATGGTACGTGGTCCATTTGCCAAGCTCTGAGCAGGAGAGGCGAGTGTGGTTGGGAAGGCCCAGAGTGCAGCAGCTCCGGGGTGTGGCCCCCCGTGTTTTCCGGGCAGGCCACAGGCTTGCATCGTCAGAGTGGGAACTCGGGGGACCAGGGCTGCAGGGCGCGGTGCCCAGCCTCTCAACTGTGCGAGCATGTGCGGTGGGGCCCCGTGCTTGCCCTCTTGAGCATGGATGAGAATCTCTCAGAGATGTGGGGGGGGTAGGGGTGGGAGCCACGGTCCTAGGCGATGCTGATGCCTCTGCCCCACGGACAGTTGGAGGAGCCCTGGTCCAGTGGGCTGGAGTTTGGATGGACCCGCCTGAGTCCCTGGTGGGGTCTCAGGTGTCAGGAACCAGCAGAGCGGTAGTTGCACTAGACAATGGACGTGCCCTTGGCCTCTGCGGGACAGAGGAGGGTCTGCAGGATTGGGAGGGATGTGTTAGGGGAGCCTCCTGAAGCAGGAGCATGAGAGAGGAGACAGCTGTCATGATCGCTGCTGGCCCAGGAGGGGTGGTGGACCGTCACAGTCCTGGGTGATTCAAGGGCGTGACTTTGGGAGGAGGCTTGGGAAACAGCAAAGGGAAAGACCTGAGTGCAGGAGGCAGTGTGGCCCGGCCCCCCTCGGCACCTACTTTGGGGTGTCCGTGAGGCAGTGCCAGGAAGAAAGAGGCCCCAGGGGCACGGCCTGAGCCTCCACTCGCTGCCAGGCCACCTAGTAATGTGTCCGATGGCTACAGGACTTCGCAGTCTGGGGTCTCTGGGGACGGCCGTTGATCTGCCGACAGTAGTGTCCAGAGCCGGATGGACCAGGGGCCGTGAACCTCCTTCTCCAGATTTGAGGACTGTGTTGGTCCTGAACCAGCCACGTCGCCGTTCGGCAGCTCTCCTAGGGGCAGAGATGGCGCTGTGGGGGGGGGGGGTCAGGAGAGATGCTCGAGCCCCAGCTTGTTCGGCCACGGCAGCTTTGCCCATCACCGCTCCCCTTCCCCTCGTGGAAGGTTCTGGAGCTGGTGGGGATTGTTTTCAAGGAGGCGAGCTCAGCACAACGTACATCAAGGCGCGGGGAGGAGGCTCCAGGGCTGCCGTGGCTCCTTGCCCCCCACCCCGCCAGCAGCGTCTTGCTGCGGCAGGGACGCCTCCCCCCTGCTCGGTGCCCGCGGGGGCTGATGAGCCGTGCGTGGCAGGCAGATGAGACGGCGCGGATGTTTTATTTCATCTCACTGTGTCAGAACTGGGCCCCGTGACCCACTTCTCATTCGCAGGAGCTTTTATGCAAATCGTAACTAGCAAGGGGGTGGCGGCTGGGACACCGCCCGCTGCGTGTTTCTCCTCTGCCCTGGGGACGCAGAGCCGGTGACACATTGGCTAATGAAGGCAGCACGGTGGTCATGTGTCTCCCACTGCTGACAGTAGTGGGGGGGGGGTCCGGGCTCTGAACCCACTTCTTAGTCATGTTGTTTTCCACATATAGAAATATATCAAACCTTCAAGTCCCCTGGGCACAGATTAAAGATTTCCAGAAACCTCCGCAGCCAAATCCCAAAAGGGATGCCGAAGTGATAACTCTGCCCAAATAGGCTTTTTGTGAGCCTTGTCATGGTCTGGACGGAAGTTCCCAGGGTGTCATTGGTGGCCTGGATTTTTTATTTTCGTTGAAGTCCTGGGCTTCACGAATCTTTGGCGGGGCGGGGGTGGGGTGGTCAAGAGGATCTAGAAACAAACTTGGGAAACATCCAGAAGTTGTCAGAACATACTGGAGTGGCCGTCTGACAGCTCACGGTATTTGCTTCCACTCGGCGAGTCTCTCAGACTCTTCTCGTGTTGTAATTGTAAAGTCTGTAGGACGACGATGGTGCAGATGGTATTATTAGAAGAATCTCTTCCGGCGGATCCTGCAGAGGAAAACGCTACCACACAGGCCCGGTCCCGCATGCACTTGAAGGCCGGGCAGATTAGGGAATCGGTAGGAATTTCTTGGTCTTTCTCCACACAAATTCCAGAGCTTGTTTGCAGCTGTTCGGAAGACAGGTGCACAGCTGAGTGTTACCCCTGATGAAATCCTCCTGATTGCTCAGCTGCGCGTCCCCAGAGCGCCGAAGGCCGGAGAGGAGAGCCGAGCATCGTGGCGGGGGGCGGGGGGGGGACAGCACCTCGAGAGTGACCATCAGCGGAGGGGGGGGGGCGCTGTGGTTGTCACGCAAACCGCAGAGTGTGGGGTGCACGCTCCTTTCACCAAAGTGACGCTTCCAGTGTTTGCTCTGAATTTCATCTGAAGTCACCTTTGCCTGGCATTTAGCAAAGAAAGACCACCGACACATTTCTGACATTTTCCTTTGTTTGGGGAGTGAGAGGCTCCTCATAAGGGACTCTTACGGGCATATTTTTAAAGTCAAGACTTTTTCTCCTTGGCCTGCGGAAGTGAGAGTGAGCTTTCCGCTTGGTTTTCTGTGCTTCCTCTTGGCTCACTGCACCAGATTGTGTGGAGGCCTCTGCTGTATCTGTAAAATGGGCTGGATTAAGGTTTCTTGTAGCCCTCGCTTGCTGTAAGCCGGGGGTGCCAGCCTGACCTCGTGCGGGAGTAACAAGGGAGGGGACAGTGTGTCCCTGTGCTCAGGTCCCGGCAGAGGCTCATTGTGGGGGCTCCCTGGAGGGCGAGCTTACCTGAGGTCACAGGCGCTCTCGTGCTCTGTCCCTGGTCCGTGGTGGCCCGTCCGCTCCGCACGCGGCTCGCGGCTCCACGTCTCCCCGCACGCGCTTGGGGTGTTTTCCGATTGAAAACAACACAATGATGCTTTGTATTCCAGATAACTTAGTTTTGGCAAAATTCTTTTCCAGCATTTTCAGTCATGTCCGTGGTACTTACTGATTTAAACTAACGGTAATCGAGGACTCCTGGTAGCCTCGCCTGTAACTCTCGCTGTTCTCCCTATTCAGGAAGGATTACTGGGAAGACCATCTCGAGCATCCTCATATCACGTACAGAGGCAGGAGAGAAGGGCTGCAGCCATGAAATAATAGAAGGAGGAGCTGGAAGGACCCAGGAAGCACTCCTTCCCTTTCACGAGAGTGTGCCTCGCCCGTCCCTTTGGAGCAGTGGTCTCCACCGGTGACATCGGCAGTATTGGCACACAATTTTAGCTCTCGTGGGTTGGGGAGGAGTGTACTGGCCTGAGTAGGGAGAGGCTGGGGGTGCTGCTCAGAACCTATAATACCCAGGATGGGCCCTTGGCAACGAAGGACCGAGCCCAGAGTGTCCGTGGTGCTGAGGTCGACCACCCTGTCTGGGTGAAGGCCAAATGCGGCTCCCTCTTGAAGCCTTTTTTGAATGTTCTGGCAGGAAATAAGCATTTTCTGCCTTCTTCCTACTAGCCTCCTTCCTATCCCATGTAACACTTCCTTCTGGATAGCGGTGACTTAGGGCGCTTGTCTGTCCCCTCACCTCCCAGCTCCGCCATCACCAAGCGGGGTGCTCTGGGCACAGCCCGTGCGCGCCACACCGCTGTCCAGCTGCCAGGGAGCAGGAGGTGCCTGGGCAGGCGGGCCTCGCGCTGTCACATTGGGGGCCCCCGACTGGCAGGGTCTGTGTTTCTGATTCGCCTTGCAGGATCCTCTGCGAGCAAAGTGCAGGGGTGTGTGCTGCTGCCCCGCGCGCGTGTCCTGCCGAGTGTCAGCGTCTCATCGTGCTCACCTGGCGCCCAGAATCAGGGGAAGGCTGCCCAGAGAAGCCCTTCGTTCTCGGGCCACCGAGCTGGACTGGGGGCGCTGCGGACCAGGGCTTGGGGGGGTCTCTCACTCCCCCTCCGCCCCACCCCTCCCACAGAGGCACCCAGCTCCTAAACTCGTATAAAACTGCCTGATTCTCTGATCTCCCGATGCCTTCAGAAGGGAAGTGGACTGGAAAAGCCCCCACCTCGAGAAGTCAACCCGAATTTTTTTTTAATTTTTTAAAATGTTTATTTATTTATTTTTGATCACAGAGTGTGAGGGGGGAGGGGAAGAGAGAGAGACACACACAGAATCTAAAGCAGGCTCTAGGCTCTGAGCTGTCAGCCCAGAGCCCAGTGTAGGGCTTGAACTCAGGGACTGGGAGATCATGACCTGAGCCGAAGTCGGACGCTTAACTGACTGAGCCACCCAGGCACCTCCCAGATTTGGTTTTGATTAAAGTAGTTGCTGACCTGTTATTCTGGCCCCTTCCATCCGGAGATTGGTTGGTGCTGCCCATGGAGATGACACCACGGGGCCTCCTATTAAAATTGAAAAGAGCGTGGAGCCCAAGCGTGGCCTTCCAGTGTGTGCATTTTCATACGCATGGGACCGTCCAAGGTTGGGGCAGCAGTGGCTGCATTATTGTTGCTCCCTGAGGAAGAACGTAGGTAGGACGTAGGTGCTCAGAGACTAGAACGTCCTGGCCTTAGGGACCGAGCCCACGGGTCCCTCTGCGATCTGTCAGGTCCTTATCTCTTTTGTGTTCCTCTTTCAGCCTCCAGCTTATACAGGGAGAAAAATGGGGCCCCTAATGAGTCCGGCCAGGCAGGGGTGACTGCTGGGTTGTCTGTGTGCAGAAGCCGAATATCAGGGTAGATCTGAGAGCCAAAAGCCTTCCTCCCGGGGTGATCTGACTTGAGTCTCATGCCAGAAGGTAAATTGGGAAATTGCTGGTTTAGCACAAATGCCTTTCTTTTTGCTTCTCCTGTATCTTTCAGTCACTCCGCTGCCAGAAAATAGTCTTGAGAGCGCCCTGTGAATGGGGGGAGGCGGCTGCTGGGGTGGGCGTGCAGAGCCCCGGCAAGGTCAGTGGCTGGCCGGTTGCAGTGGCCCACACACGTGCTCTGCGGCGATGCTGTACATGTGATTACTAGCTGGCAAGTTCTGTTACTTGGAAAGTCAGCCTGAGGAGCAGATGGCTCTGCTGACTACCAGCGATTTCCTTTAAATAAGGCTTATCAGCTCTAGTAACACTTGCGACAGAATACTCTCATGGAAGATGTTTAATTCATAGATAGCTAGAAATGGCCCAGGACAGGGGAAGTCGTGAGAAGGTGGCCAAAAGGTCCCATTAACCCGGAACAGGGGTGCAAAGCCAGCTGCTGGGGGAGGGTGGTGGTAGCAATGGAATGGGGGTGTAGGTGGGGCTGCTCCCCCTTCCCAGACCCCTCTGCAGCCCTTTCCTGTAAGGAGCCCCTGCAGCGTTGAGGCTTTGCCTGCCCGTCTGCTATTTGGTTTTGATGGAACAGTGATAACAACCACAGGCTTTTTTTTTTTTTTAATAAGCCAAAATGGTGATGTATTTTAAGGCACAGAAAAATTTGAGAAATGATTGTCTAGAGGGTCAGTTGAAAAAGCAACAGAGAAAGAAAGCGCAGTGCCACCTGAACGTATATGGCATGGCCAGTCCTATTTTTAAAAGGCAGGTCTGGCTGCATTCAAAGGGGATTTGGATTTCTGAGTGATTCTTTGCATCGGGCGAGCCCATGTATCCAGGCCGTAGGGAGAGGTGATCCTCCCGGGCTTTTTCAACCTAGACAGTCAGGGCTGCCGTGGAATCATTGTGACTGGTGTGCAAAAGAAGTACTTTTGAGGCGAAAGCCGGGCAGGGCCGTGGACGTCCCCGGCTGTGGCTGAAAGAGGTTCCCTCCTGTAGCACCATCTGAGGTTCCTCGCAGTCTAAGGTGGATCAAATGGAATCTTCTACTCTGAGGACTGAATCCTCCCACAGCAACGTGCAAACCCTGGGCTGGATTCTGGAACCCATCCGGCATCCTGGGAGCCCCCATCAGTTCCGTAGCGGAGCGCGTAAGGAACACGGTTTTACTTTTCACGTTTGGCTCTCCGAATGCCTCGGATACCAAGCAGGATCCGTGTCCTCATTATGGGCTAAGTAATTTCCGAGGAAAGTTCGTCTCCACATTTGAAAGTCGCCTTGGTGTTAAACAGTGAGAATAGATCCCAGGTGAAGTTGGGAGCCCTGGGTTCTGATCCCACCACGGCCCCCCCACAGAAGCCCGTGCCTCTCTGCAGGTAGAGTTTCAGCTTAGCGCCGACTTGACCTCTGTCCACACAGCTACAGCCTTGAAAGGGCAGACTCCCCCCAGTGGGACTAGTGCTCACTGAGAGACAGACTGGCAGGGCTTGCTGTGCCTCTCATGCTCCTGCCTTCCACACCGGCTTCGTGTGAAATCACGTGGCCTTGAAAACACCATTTTTTTCCCCCACAACTCTGTGAGTTCTTCGAGGACGGAGACCCTGTCTTCTCACTGTAGCGTTGCAGTCAGTGTCCAATGCGCCTTTGATGAATAAATAAGCGAATAGAAAAGTGAAGGAGTAAATGGAAACTTGCTAGAAGTTGGTATTATTTACATCTGATTAGCATGAAGCTCACTCTTACACATTTCTCTCTCTTTGCTGTGCACAAAGCAAATGCAGATGCTTACAAACACACCACACACACAAATGCCACGGTAGCATGGGGGATGGGCACTGGTGGTGTGACCCCCAAGCAAGACCCCGGACTCAGCTCTGAGCAGTGAGCTGTGCAGTCTTGGGGAAAGCACCCACCCTCTCTGAGCCCCCTCTGCATTCACGTAAGCTGATGGGCTCTAGAAACCTCGTTCTGAGGGCTGATTACGGTCTGTCTGCCACTCTGGAAGGTGCTGGTTCCCGGGTCTTATCAAAGAGGGCTTTTCAGGGGCGCCTGGGTGGCTCAGTTGGTTGAGCGTCTGACTTCGGCTCAGGTCATGATCTCATGGTTCGTGGGTTTGAGCCCCGCGTCAGGCTCTGTGCTGACAGCTCGCTCAGAGCCTGGAGCCTGTCTTCAGATTCTGTGTCTCCCTCTCTCTCTCTGACCCTCCCCTGCTCACGCTGTCTTTCTCTCTCTCAAAAATAAATAAGAACATTAAAAAATTAAAAAAAAAAAAAGAGGGCTTTTCATGGACATTCTGAAGGTAAGCCCGATCTGCCCTGGGGTTCCCTAAGTTTGCTCTTGAGGAATGTGAGAGGCACTGCCCTTGAACCCTTGAGTGCCAAGAGTCGGTGGGCGGAGCTTGCGACAACCCTGGGACTGTGGCAGTTATGTTCAGGTACAGCCACTGGGGGGTGGTCAAAAGTGTTTTAAGCTTTTGTTTAAAAGGATTTTATTTTTTTCAGAGCAGTTTTTGGTTCACAGCAATATTGAGCAGAATGTACAGAGAGCTCCGTATACCCCCTGCCCCGACCCGTGCATCGCCTCCCCCACTCCCCACATTCCCTCCATAGTGGCACATTTCTTATAATCGATGAACAGATGTTGGCACGTTAGTATCACCCAGGGTCTGTAGTTCACCTTGGGGTTCACTCTCGGGGCTGTGCATTCTTTGTGTTTGGACAAATGTGTAACATGCCCACCCTTATGGTATCATATAGAGTATTTTCCCCACTCTTAAAGTCCTCCGCTCTGAAGTGTTTCTTAAAGAGAAATGGAATCAACTAGCAGTCTCTCTGGTCTGTCATTAAATCTGAATATTTAATTTCACTCCGTAAAATCCAGATTTCCTAAGCTAAAACTTCTTTCCTAAGAGACGTTGTCATGTATTTTGTATGCTTTTCAGTGCTCTGCACACAGTATTTGGTGACAGACAGGCAAGGAGGGGAGGCCGGGACTAGGAAACAGCCACAGAATCCCAGAATGATGCCTTGCCTTGAGCACTTTCCCTGGGAAACAACTTCTCGTGCGTCTTTGGTATTTCCAGGCCTCGAGAAGGCTGTGTACGCATCCAGTTTGATTAGTGGACACTTTATTTATGACCTTTGCCTTCTGAAACTTTGAAGCAAGCAAATGGAAACCCCGACTTTCAAGACCTCAGGAAGCACTAACAGGTTGATCTGCATAAGGATGCTGCCTCAGGTCATATGAAGGACCTTGATCCCCGGAGCCAGGAGGGAGCCTGCAGGGGAATCTGATGGAAGAGAAACCCAGCAGGCTGTTATCTAGCGCTTGCACACGATTCTTGGCACACAGTCCTCACCAGACTGCTTGGGGTTTAGTTTCCGTTTTCTTCATCCCCACCTTACAGGTGTAAAAGCAGAGATGGCGAGGGGGTGGACGGGCTTGGCAGGCGAGTCTGCAGCACTGTGCTCTCCTGCCTCCTCCCCGCCGGGGGCATTTCTCACACATTGGGCAACTTACTCCGAAATCCGTATTTCAGGAGTGAAACCGCATGGTCCTTCGCTTGGAGGGCAGTGGCGTGAACGGCGCCATCACAGGGGAGCTGCGGTCCTGGTCCCTCCCTTGCTCCCTCCTTGCGGGATGTGCGCTTGTTCCTTCCGAGTACAAGTATGGACCAAGTCATTGTTTGAGTTGCCTCCTCCGCAGAGCTCCCGGGGTAGGACAGATGCTTCAAACAAACTGGTGAGACACGGCCCATATTTTGTTCTTGCAGACCGCGCCCCACGCCCGGGAGTGCAGGGTTAGTGCAGGGCGAGGGTTCAGGCCCCGTGCCGGCTCCGGTCCGCGCGGCGGCGATCCAGCCCGGTGCTTCTGCCTTGCCCGCGGGCCGCGCTCCCGCCGCCGCCGCCGCCGCCGCCGCCGCGCTCCCGGGACTCGGCCGCCGGGCTGGGCGCGCGGCCCGCGGTCGCTGCACGTCGCCCCCGCCCGCCCCGCCCCGCCCCGGCGCGCGTTTCCATTTTAAACCACCCCCCCCACCCCGGCCGCGGCCGGCGCAGCTGCCCGCGCGGCCCGTTTCGGGGAGTGGCGGAGGCTGCGGAGCCGCCGAACTGTGCAGAAAAGGCCCGAAGATGCGAGCGGGCCCCGCGCCGTAGACAATGAAGCCGCGGGCGCCGCCGCCCGCCCCGGGCCCCGCGCGCCGCGGCCGCACCTGCCGGCGAGACCGTCCCCGCGCCTGACCGCCCGCCCGCCGCTCCGCCCACCGGCCCCGCCGGCCCATGGCTCGGCGCCCCGGGCCCGGACCCCCGCACTCGGGCCGCGCGGCGCACGGGCCGGCGGGCGCCAGGGGTGCCGTCCCCGCAGCCTGAGCGCAGCCCTCGCGGCGAGCGGGCGGCGTGGGCCCACTCCGGGCGCGCCCGCTCTCCCCGCCTCGCCCCGCCACCGCCCGGCCGCGCGTCCCGGCCCGCGGCGCGCTGGATGCGGCGGGGCCCCGGCGGGCGGCGCGGCGGCCACGGCCCCGGGCGACATGTACCTGCTGGACGGCAGCGGCGAGCCCGCGTCTCCGCCCGCGGATACGATGCCGCGCGGGACGCCCCCCCGGAAGACCGTCTACCGCATCTCCGTGACCATGGTCAGGAAGGACCAGCTGGCCGCGCCGGGCCCCGGCGGCCCCGACCCGCGCGCGGCTCGGAGGCCCCGGCCCGCGCGCTCCCCGGACGCGCCCGGGCGGCTGGTGGAGGAGGCCGAGGAGGAGGCGGCGGGCGCTGAGGACCCCGAGGGCCGCCGGCCGTGCGCCTGGGACTTCCGCACCTTCCGCACCCGCAGCACCGGGCAGCTGGAGCTCGGGCGGCTCCGGCCTTGCGCGCGCGGCCCGGAGCCCGCGGAGCTGGCCGGCAGCCCCCCGGCCGTGGAGGAGGGGCCCGGCTCGCCCGCGCCTGGCAGCCCCGACGTGGAGGGGGTCCGAACCGCGCCCCTGCGGCGGAGCCTCAGCTTCAGGCACTGGAGCGGGCCCGAGGCGCCGGGAAGTCGGGCCCTGGGCCGCGGGAGGCGCCACAGCAGCTCCGGGAGCCTGGCTTGGGCGCCGGGCGGCGAGGCCGCGGCCGACCCCGGGGCCGCCCTGGAGCCCGCGGGGGCCCCCGCGCAGCCGGCCTCGGAGAAGCGCAACACCCTGGACGTGGGCGAGGTGCTCAGCAAGAACGACGCGCTCTCGGACCTGGAGCGCTGGGAGCGCAGCAAGAGCAAGAACCGCACGCTGGACAACAGCGACTTGCAGCGGCTGGAGCGCGCGCGGGCGGCGGCCGCGGGCCCCGGCGGCGCCTCGGAGCACCGGCTGCTGCGCTTCTTCAGCGGCATCTTCGCGCGCAGGGAGGGCGCGCCCGGCGGCCCCTCTCCCCGGAGCGGCGCCTCGCGGCCCCGCGGCTACTTCAGCCTGCGCAGGGCCCCAGCCGACGCGCACTCGTCCAGCGCCGAGAGCATCGACGGGTCCCCGCGCAGAGGTGGGCAGCGCGGCGGGGGAGGTGAGGGCAGTGGTGGGAGCTGGCCTGGTTCCGCAGCGGCCCTGCTTAGCAGAGGACGCTGGGACTCGGGAGCAGCTGAGGGACCTGCCGTCCATGACCACCAGCCGGCACGCCGGACGGGAACTTGCGTCCTGCGGGCTTTTTTCCCCAGGAACGCTGCAGCAATCGGGGGAGGTTTTGGCGTCCCCTGCCTCCGGCTGTGTCCCGTGTTGCTTTCAGGGTCTGTTTCCTTCGCCACCGCGAGTCTGGGGAGAGATCACGTTGCCAAGCGGTGCGTTTCTGGGGCAGGCGCTGGCACAGCCGTCTTTAAGCAGGGCCATGAGCTCGCTGTTGCGCCGTGGGCTCGCTCCCTGGCTGTGATACCTGTGGGCTGCCGGGGCCTTGGCCGTGAAGCTGCCGACAGGTGCGGTGGCCTGGCCTGCAGCTGCATCCCTCTTGGTTAATTTCTTCCTCCAGCCTGGTTTCCCCATAGGCGCTGCCATCTGTGAGCGCCCTGGCGTGGCCCCGCTTACCGGGCAGTGCTTATTTCTTGCCTTCCCGGTAAAGATGGTTCACCCCAGGGGTCAGGGATACAGGCCTCTGTCCACAGCCTCTGGTGTCCTAGTGGGAGAGCAAGTCTGGGACAGGATGCATTTGCTAGTAATGTATTCTACCATAGGGGAAGGATAATCACAGCCCCGCAGCCCGTTCTCAAACTTCAGTTCCCTTTTGCCTTGGGCCCCCCAACAGGGACTGGCCGGGAAGGTTTTGAAGGCAGATGTGATAGTGTTCTCTTGGAAGAATTAGGTAAGCTGATCGTGTTTGGCAGTCCGAATCCTCCAGAAATTGCAAAACACAGATCGTCTTCTCTCCCTCCACATGCGGGGTCCGTCACCCTAAAGGGAAGAGGCTGGGGGCGAGTAGAGGGCCTGGGTTGTTAACACCCTGCTCACGTTGGGGGTAGAGGGAATAAAAATGTTGTCCCTATGTATTTCACCACCGAGAAATCATTAGGAACATCCCTTGTGCTGATTACCAAACGCTGCTGTTGGTAAAGATGAAGGTAGTTGGAGACCCTCCTGTCTGGACTTTTAATTAGAGGTTTTCAGCTGGTAACTCACCACCCCCGGAGCCAGGATTCCTCCCTGGTGGACCTCACGAGGTAGCCGACTGCCTAGGGTCTGTGTTAAAGCCACCAGCGCAAAGAAATCACTGACCTCGCTGAAGTATTTTTAAGGTCAACTGACGATAAACCTTGTCATGTTCTAATATGCTTCTAATGACCCTCAGAATGTGTTAGAGAATATTTGAAATTAAGCACTTGAGCATGTGGTAGAGTTTAAATCTGATTTTCTTTTTTTTAGGCGAGGCTGTAATATGAAGTTACCTGTTGCAGGCTTGCACTAGTTTAACTTGCTGCACACATCTTGCAGGGAAACTTGCCTCAGGATGTTTTAGAAGGGACTGTGACTTGAAGCCATCGTCCCATCCCTCCCTGCATGCTCTTAAGATACTAAGAAACGCTGGGAATTATTTTGTTAAAGTTAATTCATGTGAAGTTGCTCCTGCCGTTATTTGCGTTCCGTTCCGTGGAAGTTCAAATCCACAGGACCGGGTTCTCTCTGCAATAGCAGGCTTGCATCTTTGTTCTGGGTTTGACGAAAATAGTAATTAGCTGCCTGGGTTCCAGCCAAGCACCCATGGTGGGGGGGGGGGGTGGAAGGGCACACACATGGTTTAGGAAGAATACGTTTCATCACGGTACCTGGTGATACAAGTTAGAAGGGTTGGGGTTTGGGTGTTTAGGTGCTGGTCAGGTGGATGGATAATAGATTTGGAAAGTACAGGCGTAAAGTGTGTTGGACTTTTTCCGTCCTGGGCAGTGTAAGATTATAATAGTAATTATAGTAACGCTCGGTTTGTTTGTTTCTTGTGGCCAACCCTCCTCAGGGTGGAATTACTTTGGTCTGAGACATAACACTAGCTAGCATTTTGGGTTGTGTAGAAAAACTGAACGTCTGTGAACTAGGTTATGGCACACACAGTTCGAATTCCAGGATCTCACTTTATTCTGAAGTTCTGGGTAATCACACAAAAAGCGACGTCCCTCACCTGCCTTTGGCTTAAAAGGCCTGAAGTGCCCCTATTCTTGGGGTTATTGTCCGGTCAGTGTCTATCACAGGGGAAGATGCGGTCCCCACAGCTTTCAGGCCTCTTCATCTTATGTTCCTACTTTTTACAGATTTGCTTCCTCTGATCTACGGTATTCAGAATTAGGTGCTATTTAAGTGAAGTTCTGAATTCAAGACGTTTAGACACAGTGGAACCCAGGTTCTGTTTCTCTGTAAATGTCCATAGGGCAAATGTCCACAATGTCTTGCCTAAACCTTGGGGACAGGTAGGTTTGCAAGACCTAGAAAAGTCTGCTTTTAAGAAGGTCAGATGCTGTGTGTTACAGAATGCTGCATGAATAGCCAGGCAGCAGCCTGCAGTCAGACATTCGCGTGCAGCAAAGCCTGAGATGACCCCCGTTCGGAACGAGAAATACGTTTTGCCATTAAGAGTTGGCGAAAACAGTTGTGAATAAAGCTTCCATCTTCAGCCCTTTTCTGATCTTAGCACTACGGCTAAACTGTCGTGGAACTGAAGTGCAGCATCCATCTCGGACAGCACCCCTAGCTTTCTTTAAGTCTTGGCCCTACTGTATTAACCTTTGAAGTTCTTGGGGAGGGGGGCGGCTCAGTGGCTTGAGCGTCCGACTCTCCTTGATCTTGGGTCAGGTCACGGTCTCACGGTTCGTGGGACCGAGCCCCGCATTGGGCTCTGTGCTGACAGCGCAGAGCCTGCTTGGGATTCTCTCTCTCCCTCTCTCTCCACCCCTCTCTCCCCTCTCCCAAAATAAATAAACAAACATAAAATACAATTTGAAGTTCTTTCAAGTCTAAGGGAAATTAGAGGATATTTGTCACAGAGGCAGGTTTTCTTTTTGTTACACTCTTTCAGCCATTGTGAATTGGCCGCGGGAGAAGAACTTGAAAAGGCAAAGTAACTTACATTCAATAGTTTCCCTGGTCTCTTGGGGTTACATGTTTCATCTTAGACAAGATACTCATGGGAGGAAGATGCTTAGTTAGTCTTATTTTAAAACATAGGCTCACATATCACTTGCATATGGTTTTTCTGTATTAAAAAAAAAATTTAGAGAGTGAGAGAGCAGGGGAGGAGCAGAAGGAGAGGGAGAAAGAGAGACAGAATCTTAAGCAGGCTCCATGCTGAGCACAACCTGGGATCCTGACCCAAGCCAAAATCAAGAGTTGGATGCTCAATTGACTGAGCCCCCCCACCCCACCCCAGGTGCCCCTTTCCTGTATTCTTAAGGCTTCAGGATGAAAGGATTGGAGCCACCCACCTTTGTAGGTGATTCTCTCATACTTGCTCATCCCTGTGATGCTCACCCGTTTAGGCTTTTCTTCTTCCTTGTTAATACATCCGCCTCCCAGAGACCCATGGCAGGCTTCTCTCTCAGGTTCATAACCATTAGGAGTAGCCCTAGAACGTTTCAGAGAGGCTCTGTGTCCGATCAAGGGCAGTTTCCTATGACCTGATACACATGTACCGGGGCAGAGTCTGTTGACACAAGTATAATTTAATGCAAAAAAAAAAAAGATCAAATAATAAATGATTGATTATACTGTGGGGTGTCACGTCCCGGCGCGTGCTCTGCACCACTCCTGCCCGCCAGGGCTGCAGGTGTCTTCAGGGCGTTCTGAGGCTGTCCGGGAGGATTGATTACCGCAGTAAAGTGATTCATCGATAGCCCTGACTGAGGCTAGCTTTTTAAATTAGCAATTTACAACTGATATTTGACAGCACGTTTTTATGAGTGGCTTTGTTCTTTAATTTCTGACTCCCCTGATTTGTATCTTTCAGCTTGTGCAGTTTGATAGATTGTTGTATAGTTAAAAAAATAAAAAAAAATAAAATGAAACACAAAACCTTCAGTGGAGAAAGAGAGGAAGCAGCAATTAAATGAAACAAAGTTACTGACAAAACTTGGTACATTCTTATTTGTTAACTTGCTTTGTTACTGGAAAGGTCCTACATGGTTTTAAAGAAACAGTATAATTCAGTTTCTCATGTGAAGCACTTTAAACTAATTATGTGCTCCATATTTGGGAAATCACATGCTTTTTATAAAGGACTCTAGATAGTAATTTAGGAAAACCTTCATTGTTTTTGTTATAAGGTCGGATTGCTTTCCTGGAGAACAGAGCAGTCCTTGAAGGTCAGCCAGGGATGCTGGAAGCAGGCACCGGAGGCTTGGACTGTGACTTGCTGCATTACTTTTCTCTACTTGGAGCCCATTGAATCAGCAGGGTCACCTGTTAGCACCGGCCCAGAACCTCGTGCCAGCAAAGGCATTGAGTCTGCCCGCCAAGGTGGTCTTCCGGTTTAACGTCAGCCCATTGCAGCAATCGGCTGGTCATATAAGTAACAAACACCTCTTCTTTAGAAATAGAAGATTCCACTATAAAGCGCCGGTAGTACTTAACCCCCTCCCCCCTTTTATTTTTAGTTGTTTGCTTTTCGGTTGCGTTAACAAATATTTGTTGAGTTTCCGTGGCGTGTTCTGAGCAGGAGCAGGGAGCTAGAGCTAAGGCATAGCTCCTGGCTTCAGAGGCCCGATAGCCTATTGAGAGATGGAGGGGTTCCAGTGAGTCACAGCTTCATAGGATACTCAGGGGAAGGCCTGACTGCATTTCTCTGCGCCGCATTCCTGCGTTAGAGCACGACTAATCCCAGTGTGTAATAATAACCTCGTCTGCATACCTGCCCGTTCTGACCGTGCTCCCCTCCTGGGCACGAAATGAAGCCTGTGTTCTTGCTCTCTGAACTACAGAGTTAAGGGTACTGTGGTTGGCACTTGGACTTTTACTAAATATTTGTGGCAGGAATTAATGAAAGGGCTGGCGGAAACAAAAAAGGGAGCAAAGGCCCTTTAGCCGGAGAAGGGGTTAGTGAAGACCTCACCGAGGGGTAAAACGATTTGGGTGTTGTAGGATCACTAGGAGTTTAACAACTGGAAAAGAGGAGATTCTCCGCCAGCAAGTTGGCTGGGGTTTCTATAGTTAACATCTAAGAAATCATTCCTGTTCGCCAACATCAGGCATGAAAACGGATGTTATGGTTTCCACAATGAGTTGTTTTTTAGCATAAGGTGTTTGTTTTTCATAGGAAATCTCTTTCAGGCTGTTATTTTTTTTTTCTCTGCGATGATTTGAAACAATCGTTAATTGAAAATGGTGTCACAGCGAATAAGATAATGAAGGAAAGTAAAGCTTGTACTTACGAAGGACAGCGATTGGGATAAAACGCGTACAGCTGCAGTTACATCCCCAGGTGATGGACAGACCCGGTATTAAGGTCAGCAGATTAGCAAAAAGAAGGGAGATTATTGTCTTTGCCTCATTTTGAGAGAAGAACCATCTGTCCGCCATGGTTTTGCTCTAGGTTTCGTTCGGCCCAAATTAGAGTCTGCTGGGGCGCTGATGCTTCCTTCGACATTCTCTTCCTCGTGATGTTTTTCAGTTGACGGAGACATTCCCGTTTGTCCTCTTCTCTCTCGTTAATTAAGAATTAATGTAGATGCTTGTGTAATTCAAAATGTGTTAGCCCACGTCGGGCTGGTTTTCTCATAATCTCTTGTTCTCTTGTTTTCTTATACAGCCTCCCGTTATTTCCGTTCCCAGGGCTGGTTATCAGTTCTAACATCACGAGTGGGTCCGAGCTTACGGAGAACTCAGCTCTCCGGGCTTGGAAAGTGGACGATTGTCCCTCATCCAGCGCCGGCGCACACGACCGGGGCGGGGGGGGGGGGCGGCTCGCGAAGGGCCCGTCTGGCCTCTCCTTATCTAACAAATGCAGATAATTTTAAGAGGTGCCTTTTCAGTCGGCAGGAGGGAGAGGGAAAACGAGGGTCACTCTCCCGCTGTAGTCACTCTGCTGGGGACCGTACCAAGTGCGGAATCTATTTCTGGGGCGATATCGGGTCCAGGACTTGGCAGGACGTAACGTGCCAGTTGTTGTGAGCGCGCAGACCGCCCCCTCTATTCGGCGGACTGTCTGTGGGTGCCAGTGGGGCGCAGGCGCACCCGAGTGGATGTCAAAGGGAGTCTTTTGTTCCTCGGGGCCTGTCGTCGCACGGGCCACTTTCACTGGTCCCGCTGACGGCCCCTCGAGAGTGGAGTCTGTGAACAATGCCCCCAGCCTTTCTGGGGAGCCCCTGTCCTCTCCAGCTCTTAGCCCAGATCGGCGTCACTCAGATGTCACGTCTTTGGTTGGCCGGGGGTGGGGAGCGGCAGCCATTTATCCAGTTGTGCTTTTCTGTTCATGTAGCAAGGGCTCTAGAACAAGCAGACACCAGTCGGTCTGTGAAGTACGTGAAACAGGATTCTGGACTTTGGGGTGCACACCTTCTTACATCCTGTTACCTTGGCAACGGGCAGGCATGGGGGACCCGAGCACGGCCAGTTCTGTCTCCTTTGGTGCCACACAGCGAGCTCCTCGTTAGCTCCCAGATACTTAGAGCCGTTTCTTCTCCTCCTTCTTCTTCTTACTTTAAAAGAAGGAAAATTTTTTAAATGTTTATTTTTGAGAGAGAGCGAGTGAGCATGAGTAGGGGAGGCGCAGAGAGAGAGAGGGAGACACAGAATCGGAAACAGGCTCCAGGCTCTGAGCTGTCAGCACAGAACCTAATGTGGGGCTCGAACCCATGAACCACGAGATCATGACGTCAGCCGAAACCAAGAGTCATACTGAGCTCAACCGACTGAGCCCCCCAGCTGTCCTTGGACCATAGTCTTCTATTTTCATTCTTAGAGTGGAATCCCAACCTTCTGAGAGTCTGATCTCACATTCAAGAATAGGTGCCTAATCTGTTTTCCTGATCTGGCTCATGGAAGATTCCGGAAGCCAAGTTCACTGAAGACACTAGAGATTTTTAGTTTGAGAGAGAAGCCCCAGGAACGTGGAGACTTGTCTCCCAGTACTTGAGGAGCGGACGTAAGAAGGACCCGGTGGAAAGGGATTCTGGCTCACAACGAGGCAGTCACTGTCACAGGCCCTCACGGAACAGGCCCCCTTCTGGTGTGGAGCGCTCCCCCTGTCTGGAGGCTTCCGTGGCTGGGCCAGTCAGGGAATGTTGGAAGGGGTGCTGTGTTTGTTGTCTGGGGGCTTGGAACTGATGGTCTTAAAGCCTCATCCCAGTTTTAGGGTCAGGAGCCCCTTCAGGATCGAGGATTTTGACTAGGAAGTGGCTTTCTCCCAAACTAAAAGGGAGATTTGTCTGTAATTTCTTTGTCCTCTTGCCTGCCCCCAGCTCGTTCCCCCTGTGGGTCCTGCTTTGCTCTGCTGGCTAGTCCGAGACGTGGCAAGAGTCCTGCCTGCCAGCCGGAAGTCGTCTGCCCCCAACTCCGCTGTCTCCCCAGCAGCTCCCCTGCTGGCCCCGGGCCCCAGCGAACTCTTCCTGGGCTCCTGTCTGGCCATCGATCCCCGGGAGGTTCGGACACCGTTTGTCCCTCGGGCACCAGGGTGCTGGGGGGGGATGTCTGAGCGTGACATTGTGGTGTTTTCCTCCTAGCTCACTTTCCCAGAGTGCCTTCACTCAGGCGTGTGAGTGATAACCACGGTGGCGGCAGGAAGGAATGTTCCGTGGATCCTGAGAGATAGGAAGTTGCCACGTGGAGGAAACAGGCTTAGGCAGGCCTGGGTTTAGTCTTGGCTACAGCTCAGGCTGGCAGGAAGCTCCCACACGTCCTGTACCTGCCCTCCGCCCCGTCTGCCTCGTCCGTTTAGGCGAGGGGCTCACCCCCCACCTGTCCGATGCTCAGGACGGCCAGGAGTGAGCGTGAGAGCAGGCGCCCCCCACCCCCCATGTGGCTCTACCACGTCGTCTTTGATTTGCAGGGGTTGCCTCGGAATTTCTGCAGAGACTCAGAGACAGAAGGTCCCCGACGTGTGGCTGTGGCTGGGTTGGTGTGTGTCACGAGGAGGCACGTGCCTTCCTCAGGCTCCAGCGAGGATCAAGGGACCCCGTGTTTTGTTTCTAGTGTGTCACCCTGTATTTTCCCACGATGCTCACTGTAACTGCAGCTTTTAGAATCATCGGCCGCTGTACCTGAAAATTACCAGCCGGGAGAAAACAGTCATCTTTCTTCTTTGGCTTAATCGCTCCTCCCTCTTTCTTTATTCATGTCGCTAGAAGATTATTACCTTGCCGCCTATGGGTTCTTGTCCTTCCCGATCCAGGCCAAGGATGCGTTCGTTTCAGAAAGCTGGTCCTCGCCGTGCCTTTCCGTGTCCGTGCTCCCCCTTTCTCCCGGAGGCCCGGCAGCCAGAGTGCGTGCCTGACGGGCGGAGGACCCCCTCCTCTTCCTGAAGGAAGAAGCCTGTTCCCCTGGTAACGAGCGGTGACCGATGGTCTTCTTGCCTGTGACTTGCGGCCTCCGAAGTAATAATCCTAAGCACTGGTTTCTCTCCAGTTTGCTCAGGGGAGTAGTTCGTAATGAAGGTCGTTGGGAGCACTCCGCAGGATCTCGCATGTTTCGGTTTGCCAACAGTGACCTGTGTTGCTCTCGAGGCGACCTTCTGACACTTCAGTAGGGATCCTCCTGGGCGTAGCCGTGGGGCGAGGGTCCGGTAAACCCGTTGTAAGTGGGAAGCACGCTGAGTGCAAAGTGCACGTAAAACACGGAACTCACTGAGCCTCTTACCAGGCCCGGCCCACCGAAGTGAGCCCAGAGCGCTCACGTCAGCCTGTGGTTGGCAGAGTCGTCCGGCACGAAGCCTGTGGTATGTAGCGTGCTGACCGCCTCCTACAACGTGTTGAATACTGTACCGGGAGGGACAGAACGCCCGGGTGGACACAGAGTGCTGGCCGCTGGCTGACGGGGGGCCGCTGCCGGCCTGGGTCACGAGAGCAGCTTGGACCGCACATCACCCACCAGCAAGCACGGTTTCTACGAATGCCATTTTCTGGCCCTCTGTGGGCTGCAAGGGGGGACCCAGGTGACCTCTTTGGGTTCTTGGAGAGGCACTGAGGACAGAGGTCTGGCCTCCCCTAGGCCTTGTCTGTGGGGCAGCAGGTGCCACACCTCGTGACGGGCACAGGTGCATGGCGCGCGCCTTCTCGGAGCGCCCCGGCCCCTGTCCTCGACGCCCAGGCTCCCCCGATCAGCGGTGTTTGTTAGACAGTTCTTACTGTCGGAGTGTCACCTTTGGGCGTCGTGGGAAGAGTGGCCGCGGGCCCCAGAGGCTCTGCTCCGTCCCTTACGTGGTCGCTGTGGGTCTGCGGGTGCACTGCCGTCTGTACACGGGGCTGTCTCGGGGCCGTGGCACCATGTCAGGTGGCCGGCGCCCACGGCTGTAGCTGAGGACTCGGTGGCCACAAGCTTCTCTCCTCCTTTTATCTGGTCCGTCTGCTGCCTCTTTCTCGAGAGTTTCTGCTCCTCTTACCCTCCCCACGGCTCCTCGACAGCCTCCCCGCGGGTGGAGCGCGCCCTGGAAGAGACGGGTTTCGAACCCAGCACTTTGGTTCTGAGCTTGTCTCCGCCCCGCTGGGGTTAACCGCCTGGTCCACTCCCTTCCCCCAACACACACAGACACACGGACGCTCGGGAAGGCGTTTGTCTCTTCACAGACCTGTGCACGTTTGAAGACTTCGCCCGCCCTGTGCTTGACCCCACATCTCAAGTCTGTGACCCAAAGGCGAAGGTCAAATGTGATAGAACCGAAAAGTCCAACGCGGTCACCGTACATTTGTGTCTGCCGCCTGCCCGGACCGGCGCTCTGCCGGGTTATTGACTTGTGACAGCGACAGGCGCGGAGGATGTCCCGTGGGTTTCCCGTTCTCTGCACGCGTAGACGGGAGGCGGGAGCTCCAGAGGGTCGGGCCTGGTCTGCGTGTGTTGCCCTGCGGTGACGCTCTGCTGACATTTGTTTGCTTGTTCTCAGCGAGGAGTCCTTGCAGGCTGGTCCTAGAGCCCACGTGCCTCGCCAGCTGAGGAGGGCATCTAGAGCCGGTTGTCTGGTTTTGCCATTTTCTAGATCGAGTGTTCTAGAAATAATTGAGCAAATCATTTAACCTCTCTGGGCCTCAGTTTCCTCATCTGGAAAATGGGTATTGATAATGACGCTTGTCCTCCTGGGCTAGTAGTAGGGGCGTCAGGGACATGTGTGAGTGTGTGGCTTAGGGCACTGGAGGGAGTACGTGTTCTGTCCCCGTGACCTGTTGTGGCCTCAGTGGTGACCACCCCCCTCCCCGCCTCCAACAACAGGGAACATTCTGGAAGGAACTGCTGCCAGGCTGGCCAGCTCAGAAAATGAGGTTCTGCGTGAATGAGCTTTTCTGTCCATGAAAAAGAAAAAATAATTTCTTCCCCTTGAGATGGAATGGGTAAAAATAACCCTGGAGCACCTGGGAGGCTCAGTGGGTTATGTGTCTGACTTCGGCTCAGGGCACGATCTTGCAGGTTATGAGTTCGAGCCCTGTGTCAGGCTCTGCTGACGGCGCAGAGCCTGCTTCAGATTCTCAGTCTCCCTCTCTCCCTGCTCCTCCCCCACTTGTGCTCTCTTTCTCAAGAATAAACAAACATTAACTCACGGTTCGTGGGTTCGAGCCCCGCGTCGGGCTCTGTGCTGAACGCTTGCTCAGAGCCTGGAGCTGCTTCGGATTCCGTGTGTCCTCTCTCTGGCCCTCCTCCGCTTGCACTCTGTCTCACTCTGTCTCTCAAAAAAAAATGTTTTTTTAAATAACCGTGTTCCTGATTCTTCCCCCACCCCCACCCCCCGACGAGATCCTGTTGAATCCCAAAGGCCTTGTCACTTAGGCGGTCCTTCACCTGACGTTCAGTTGATGTCAGGGTAAAGGTCAGGTGGGTGCAGCTGCCAGCATCCCTTGGCCCCTGTATCCAGAGACGGGAGCGTGGTTCTCAGCAGAAGACTCTGGCTGCTGGCTCTCAGACACACCCACGTTCCCAAGGCAGGTACTTTCCACAAACTGCAGAGTTTGTGGCATTTCCCTTTCCTTAAAGTCTTAAGGTAGATATTGCTCCCTGGGCAGGAGATCAAATTCTCAGGTTCCGTCAGGCCGCAGGTTGGGTCCCGGGCCACCCGCGCCCACCAGCGCTTCTCCGGAATTCCATCCCTATGCCAGCCTTTGAAACCTGACCCTCGTCTGTGGCACACGCACCTTTGCGGGGACAGCGTGATGTGCGTAGAGAATGCCACACACGTCCCAGGAAGGTCGTTGGCCCTCGGCGCCCGGGCTCTAGACGGCGGAGGCGCCCACGTTGTGGGTGCCGCTTCCCGCACGTGCGCATTGGACTGTGGGGTCCTGGGTGCGTGTGTGTGTGTGAAGCACGTCCCCGTCCCCGGAGTCAGCGAGGATCCCGTCAGCTCAGTTCCCTTTCACGTTGCCAGCCCCTCTGCTTCAGACCCCTTCTGGAACTTTCTGCCTCCCCCGGGTCTTCAGGGTGCCCAGCCCGCCAGGCACATCTCAGCCCACCTCGTCGCTCCCCAGGCCTGCTGGACTCCGGTGTGAGCATTTCCCGAGCCGGGTCGGGGTGGCCGTGGGGACTGGAATTTCCCCCTTCCGCGGACGTGACCGTCGTGACCGTGCGCGTGCTGCTGGCTGGTGCCCACACGGCCAGCGCAGGGGGTGCCCCTGAAAGGAAGACCGGCCTCGGTTCTGGGGGACGCGGCCCTCCGGGGCACCGGGTGGGAAGTCGCCGTGTTCGGCGGCGCGGGGACTGACCTTCGAGCTCAGGCGACGGCTCAGGGGGGCTCAGGGCCAGGCGGGGGCCTACGCTCCGCCCTGCACCACGGTCCTCCTGCCACCAGCCTGCCACCCGAGGAACAGAGCTGGTCGTTGCTGTTTTTGGACTGTGTTTGCTGCTCTGTGGCGGTAAAGCAAGGTCGGCACGGCGAGAGCGGTGACGTCCCCTGAGTGTGTGCGGCGCCAGCCCTTGATGCCGGCAACAGCCCGCGAAGTGAGTTATTATCCCGTAGTCGGTAGGGTTAGCGGGTGACCTACGGAGAGATGGACGGGCAAGCCCAAGGACCCGTCACACCTAGGCGGCCCCGGGCACTGGGGCCAGAGTGACACGTGGGAGGAGTGAGCGCCTGCGTCCCCCCTGCCCCATCGCGTGGCCCCGCGTGAACTTCCTGGGCTCTCCGACCGCCGATGCGGAACTGGCGTCTCGGTTAACGTGCAGAGATGAGCAGCCTGTAGCGTGTCTCCCTGCAGCCCCAGAACCCAACAGTTTCGGACCCAGAGAGGGGGACTTGTGCAGGAGAATGGTGGAGGGCTCCGAGCCGCAGGGAGCGGACGGCGTGGTGCCGGTGGTGGTGTCCCGTGCAGGTTCCGAAGGTCTCCGGTGTGTTTCCCACCTGCTCTTCCCGCCCCTCCCCTGCCCCCATTGATTGTCCTTTCCGACAAATATTTTCTTTTCTTTTTTTTTTTTTAACGCTTATTTGTTTTTGAGAGAGAGAGAGAGAGAGAGCGTGAGCAGGGGAGGGGAAGAGAGAAAGGGAGACACACAGAATCGGAAGCAGCCCCAGGCTCTGAGCTGTCAGCACAGAGCCCGACGCGGGGCTCGATCGCACGATCAGCCTGAGCTGAGATCAAGAGCTGGACGCTTACGCGACTGAGCCACCCAGGCGCACCCCCCTCCGGTTTCTACACGTTTTCCTTGAAGCCTGGTTGCCGCCCAGTGTTGTGTTCATTTCAGGCGTGGAGCGGCGTGATTGGGCAAGCCAGTCCGTCACTCGGGTGTGCTTGCCTTGTCACCGCTCTTACTGCAGGATGACTGACCACGCCCCGTGCTGGACTTGGCATCCCCGCCAGTCACTTACTTGATAACTGGGAACTCGTGGCTCGTAATCCCCTTTGGATGTTTCGTCCATCCCACTAGCCCCCTGCCCTCCGGCAGTCACCAGTTTTCTGTTCTCATGCGTCTGGTTTTGTTTTTTAGGTTCCACGTTTGAGTGAAATGCAGCGTATGTCTCTGTCAGCCCTGTTTAACATGGTGCTTTCTAGGTCCATCCATATTGTGGCAAATGGCCACGTCTCCTGATTGTTTTTCTGGTCGAGTCCCGCGCTGTGGATGTATACACATGTTTATCCGTTCACTTACCTGTGGACTCAGGCCACATCCGTATGTTGGCTGTTGTAAGTAATGCTGCAGTAAACATAGGCGTGCATGTATCTCTCTGCATTAGTGTTTTCGTTTTCTTTGGGGAAATAGTCATTGGAGTTACTGGATTATATAGTGTGTCTATTTTTAATTTTTAATTTTTAAGAGAGAGTGCAGGTGGGGGAGGGGGGCAAACGAAGAGAGAGAATGAATCCCAAGCAGGCCCCGTGCTCAGGGTGGAGTGTGATGCGGAGCTCGATCCCACAACCCTGGGATCATGACCTGAGCTGAAATCAAGGGTCAGTCACTCAACCGACTTGAGTCACCGAGGCGCCCCTATTTTTAATTTTTTTAAGAACCTCCATTGTTTCCACAGTGATTGCACCAGTTTACATTTCCGTTATCAGCGAGTCATTGTTGCTTCTTCTCTGCATCCTTACCACCAATTGTTGTTTTTCGTGTTTTTGAGGTCAGCCATTCTGACAGGTGTGAGGCGGGATCCCATTGTAGTTTTGATTTGCATTTCCCTGACGATGAGTGACGTTGAGCGTCTTTTCATGTGTCTGTTGGCCATCTGGATGTCTTCTCTGGAGGAATGTTTATTCAGCTCCTCTGCTCGTTTTTAATCAGATTATTTGTTTCTCTGGTGTGAAGTTGTGTAAGTTCTTCCTGCATTCTGGATACTAACCCATTATCAGATACGTTGCTTGCAGAGACCTTCTCCCGTTCAGTACGTTGCCTTTTTATTTTGTTCATGGTTTCCTTCACTGTGCAAAAAAGCTTTTTATGTTGGTGTAGTCCCAGTCGTTTATTTTTGCTTTTGTTTCCCTTGCCTCAGGAGACATGTCCATAAATACCTCGCCAAGGTCAGTGACCAAGAGATGACTGCCTGTGTTTTCCTTGAGGATTCCTAGGCTTCAGGTCTCACATTGAGGCCTGAAATCCATTTTGAGTGTATTGTTGTGTGTGGTGTAAGAATTCATTCTTTTGCACGTAGCTGCCCGGATTTCCCAGCACCATTTATTGAAGACTGTTTTTCCCCATCGGATATTCCTGTCGTCTGTGTCGTATATTAATTTACCGTACAGGCGTGCGTTTATTTCTTTGCTTCCGTTCCATCGATTGGTGTGTCTGCTTTGTGCCAGTTCCGTACTGTTTCGATAACTGCAGCCTCGTAGTTTATTTCGTGTGTGGTATGTGTACTATGTACGTATAGTGCAGTCTGTTGCCGTCTATTGCGCACACACACACTGTATATACGTGTATATAGTTTGTACTATATCTTGAGCTTGAGGATTGTGATACTTCCAGCTTTGTTCTTCTTTCTGAAGATAGTTTTGGCTATTTGGCTTTTTTTGTGCGTGGACATTTCAACAATAGTGATTCTTCCAGTCCATGAGCCTGGAACGTCTTTCCATTTATTTGTTTTGTCTTCGGTTTCTTTCATCAGTGTCTCACGGATTTCAGAGTACAGCTCTTTCCTCTCTCTGGTAAGTTTATTTTTAGGTATTTTATTTGGTGTACAGTGTTTTCTAAAGTGCTTCTGCTTGCTTTCGTGGACTAGGTTCGTGTGATGGTGCATACCTGGATCAAACGCTTGCATGGGTGTGATGAGTCTGATGTGATTGTCATTGCATGGGTGACTGGAAGCCCTTCACCGGCTTTCAGGCAGTGCTGACACGTGTCCCTTCTCCCTGTCACTGATGGTCCCAAAGGCTTTTCTCTTATCTTGTCCTTGGGCCGGGAGGCATCTTGGTGGCTGCACACCCGTGGCCAGTGCTGCACTTGTAGTGGACTTCAGGACACGTTTCTGAAACAGATGACCTGGGAAGTTAGAGCTAGAAGGGACCTTGACTTTCTACTGGCCAACCTTGACCCCTCCCCCTATGAAGGTGCAAGCAGCACCTGGTACAGGTGTGCCCCTGAGGCTGCCGGCAGGTGTAGGAAGCCCTGCTCCACGCGCCCCCACCTCCCTCCCTGCAGGCTTGTGTTTTGTCCCAGAGGCAGAGCCCTAATGGGAGCATTAGATGCTGTACGTTCCGGGCCTTTCAGTACAGGTTTAGTTTTAAATAAAGGTGATAACCAAGAAGCAAATCGCAGTGTATTCTTAGCTCCTGACTGGAGCCCTTCCCTTCTGTCCAGCACTGAGATCGGTTTTGAGAATAAAACCAGCGGTTTTATTTTCAGAGTTCTAAATCCAGCCATGTAAACACTGGGAGTCGGAGCCGGAGGGTTTGGCGTGGACCCGTGGCTGCTATTTTAAATATGCCCGAAGCCTTCTTGGAAATCACTCGCTGCTGGCTTTCCTCTGATGAGGCCGTGAACTTGGCATCTCAGAGGGCTCGGATGGGAGAGCCGGAGAATTGGGAGGTGGGCTTGTGTCGTGGAGGATTTTCTCCCTCTCCCCAGATCCCGTCCCCAGGCCAGGCAGGGCCCCAGGAGGTGTTCCCCTTCCTGAGGGGCCCAGGCTGTGGGGTACCCTGCTGCCCTGTGGGGACGGCCATGGCCCCGCTCAGCCAGGGAGGGGACAGGTGGGCCTCTTCACAGGCTGTGCTGGCCGGTGACTGACTCCCCTAGGCAGGGATTTCCACCCACCTCCGCTACAGTAAACAAGAGTAAATTGAACACATCTTGAAAATCTGTTTACAGCCTCAAGTTAGAGATAATCATTCGAGGGGCGCCTGGCTGGCTTAGTCAGTAGAGCATGCGACTCTTGATCTCAGGGTCATGAGTTCAAGCCCCACGTTAGGTGTGGAGCCTACTTGAAAAGAAAAAAACGATAAATCATTTGAGACGTGCCAGCACCCTGTTAAAGCATCCAGGAGTCTGTGACGGGCTTGGATTCACGTCTCCCCCTCCCCCCTGCACAGCATCACTAGGTCTAAAATGGTTAGATAACCACGGTCGGTTGTTGGTGCTACACAGTGGGTGCCGACAGGACAAGGACTCCGGATGAAAATCACCTGTTGCTCTGGGTTCCCACTGGCAGAGGCCCCTTCCTTCCCCTTCTCCGTGTGGCCTCCCTCACGTGGCCCCTTCTCCACCTTGCCCTCCTTCCGAAACACCTCGTGACAGCTAGCCATGTGACCCAAAGTCCTAAAGCTTTCTTCGGAGGACATAAGTCAGTTAAACAGAGTTAAGTTCAACCCCAGATATACGTAGTGGGTTTGATATCCATCCAAGGGGCTTTGGGATCCTAAGCCGGAAACTGAGGGAGCCTCCTGGCAGGCTCCATACCAGCCCCTGCACGGCCAGTGACCATCATGGGTGGGTGCGGACACCTCTGCCTAGGTCCCCACCCGCCCCAGCCCTGCACCTCCAGCATCTCTCTATATCGGAGCTTGGTGTCCACCCTCCCTCTGCTCCATCAGCTGGACGCCCGGCCTTTTCCTGCACCTGGTCCCCAGCGGCTCTGTGGGTGCGGCCCTTCCCCCCGCATCCCCTTCTCTTCGTCCCCCCACTCCTCTCCCATTTGCCTTCGTCCTTCCATACCTCCAGCACCTGGGTCTGCAGAAGCAGGAGGGGCCGTCCAGCCTGCCCTCCAAAGCCAGCTCTCACCCATTGGCCAGAAGGCACGACTCCGGTTGTCTTCCCACCATAAAAGCCACCGGCTGACTTCCACTGCCATCTGCTCCAGCAAACTCATGTCAGGCCACACTTGATCCTGCTCCCCTCCGTCCCCGGGCTCACTGCCCTCCTGAGTGGGCACTGCCCCCCCCCCATCCTCCCCATGCCAGCACCTCCGAGAAGCCTTACTGACTAGCCCTCCCCCAGCCCGCCTCTCCCGCGTCCCCTTTACTCGGGTCCCTGTGTTCCCGCCTCGTATCCGAGTGGTGGTCTCTGCCCGTCCCCCTCTGGGCTTCTTGGTCATCTGCTCTGAACTGCTGCTTCCTGAGGCTGCATCAGGCAGGAGTCAGTCACCGGTCTCTCTCTCGATCCTGGCCGCGGGTGAATGAATGAGTCAGTGAGTGAGTAGTGTGCGCCGTGGGCAGCCACGTCAGGACGCTGGCAGCGTGCCCTGAGGGGGAAGGATGCTGTTACCTGTGTCGTCTGTCTCTGATTCAGATGCTTTGCAGTCCGAGAGGCTCCCCCAGGGGCAGCATCCCCCCCATCGGGCCCAGCCACTGCGGGAGGTCAGCTCCTCAGGCAGCAGGTCTGGGAGGGGAGCACCGTGTGGGACTTTCTTTCCCTGAGGTGTGCTCTCGGGAGGAGGGTGGCGTGGGGCTGCAGTGCGGTCACCAAAGGAGTTCAGGCACCCTGAGAAGGTGGGCAAAGTAGGACTTCGGAACCGGACAGTTCTGAGTTGTCCCAAGTTAGGTAAGGGGGCTGGACCCTTAGACCCACGACCAGTCTGTGTGCCTCTGTCAGGGTCATGTCCTTGGGCCACACCACTCTCTTCACACCCAGGGCAGGGACTGGAGGGGTCTCAGCTTGGTGTGGTCAGCCACCAGCACTCTGCGGGCGGGCACCGAGGGCTGGAGGGGAGGATGGGGCTGTGCCCGCGTGAGCATGGGAAGGTATTTCCAGAACCCTCTTAAAAGCCCATCAGAAGCCGAACTAACTCCTACTGTGTTAACGGAGAATCGACTTTAATTAGCTCTTTTACTCACACGTGGAAAGGCCTCTATCTGCTGGAAATATTTTTGGTTCCTCCGCAGTAAGAGGGGTCTTCTGAGTTGCATCCTAGCAGGTGGTAATTAATGGCTTTTCCACTGGGAAAACCTAGCAGTTTGGACCTCTTACTAATTTTGCAAAACAGCCCCGGAACGTTTCATAGAAGGTGAAAGAAATCGCTGTCCGGTACTGGAAGGCATACAGGTAAACTGTCCAGTTAGCTTGAAGGTTAGTGTAAAGAATAAAGAAAGAACCTTCCTTCCAGGTTAGGAAGCCCCTGTCTGTGCACCTGCTTGGCTCCTGGGGTAATTAGAAGGTCAGCACACTCAGGCCACATTACGAGGAGTGAGTAGGTGCCAGGAGGCATGGGGACTCGGGTTTCTTCTTCCCAGTTCAACCTGGCTTTGCCTGCATGGCGTTAATGGGATGCCCTTCGGAGCCTCCCCCATGCAGCAGCGTGTTTCCTGACCTGGCGGTGAGCTGTGCCCAGTGCGCAGTGTCAACGGTGGGTGGGAGATGGCAACAGGCCCCCCCGCCCCCTGCCGAGACTTGGGGAGTAGATAGTTAGGAGCTCATCTCTATTATCTTCCTCTTACATGGACCTTGTAATTTCAAAACCAGGTAAGAATCTCTGACATTCATAGTCTGAGGAGTAAGAAGTGCAGAAATAGTGGGGACCTTCTCCTTGCGTTTCCTTCTTTGTTATACTTTGTGGTGTCTGGACACTGGGGCTGACCTGCCGCCTTGATCACCACAAGGATGGGTCATCTGACACTATAGTGCTTTTTTCTTTTTTAAAAAGAGAGCGTGGAGAGCTGGGGAGGTAAAGCGGGAGGGAGGGAGAGCAGCCCAAGCAGGCTCCGCGCTGAGTGTGGACACTGGGCTCGAACCCACGAACTGTGAGATCGTGGCCTGAGTCGAAATCAAGAGTCGGACGCTTAACCGACGGAGCCACCCAGGCACCCCCACCCTGCAGTTCTTGGAGGCGTACAAAGAAGCTATTCCGGAGAAAGCATTACTGCCCCTTCTTATTACAGAAACAATACGTGCCCATGGCACAGAATTAAAGCAGGACCCGAATCACTAACAGGCAGCCCCCCGCCCGCCGCATCCCGCCCCTCAGATCGCCCGCGCTGTGCGGTCAGTCGGATGAAACTCAGACCACCTTTGCCGTTGTTGATGCTGTGAGACCCAGCCAGTCGCCTGGCGTGCGGCCCCCGGCTCAGGTGGCGTGTGCTGTCACTCAGTTTGTGTGCTCCGTGTGGTTTACGTATCTGTCGTGGGGCTTCTGCGCGCACAGACGGGGTTTGTTGCGGGCGTGGTAGTTTGGGGGGGGTGTCTGCACCCGTGTTGTTACAGCAATGACTGCTGAGCTGAGCAGGTGCAGGGGCGGGTGTGCCGGGGCACCGCGCTGGGGGAGAGAGGTAGGAGGTGGGCCGTGAGTCACACAGGTGACACCAGGAGAACACTGATGTGCCCAGGACCCCATGAGCACTGGGCCCAGAGACCGTCCTTCCCAGGGGGCCTCCTGAGTGGACTGAGGTGGACGCTGTGGACACGGCATGGCATCGTCAGGCGGAGGTGCTGATGATGCCCGTGACCGCTGCCGGCCCCCTTCTGCGTAAGTCTTTTGTGTGGACAACAGAGGACGGTGGAGAAGGGAGCGTTTGAGGGTGGGAGGGGAGGGATGGGCAGTGCAGGGTGCACACTCCCTTAACGGCGGGGAGGGAGTTGGCATGCTTGTTTTCCAGTGTCTTTTTTAAACGTTTGTTTATTTTTGAAAGAGACAGAGAGAGATGGAGAGGGAGACGGAGAGAGACTGGAGTGATTGGGGGAGGGGCAGAGAGAGGGAGACACAGACTCTGAAGCAGGCTCCAGGCTCCGAGCTGTCAGCACAGAGCTGACGCGGGGCTCGAACCCACGAACCGTGAGATCATGACCAGAGTGGAAGTTGGATGGTTAACCAACTGAGCCCCCCAGGCGCGCCTAGTTTTCCTGTTGTTTGTTCTTGCACCACTACTGACCCTGAATGTCTGAGCCACAGGGGAACCCAGGAGTCACGTGGGGTCCTGGGGTGCATGGCAGGCGTGTCCGCATGATGATGGAGAGGACCCTGCGGCCTCCAGACTCTGCAGCGGCCAGCAGAGTCTTGGATGTGAGGCCGGGACGGAGGCCACGGAGAGGACAGGTGGAGCCGTGTCGGCCAGCCCGGCAGACCAGATCAGATTTGCCGGGCACCGCGGGCTAATGGCACATGCCAGTCCTGAACCACAGCCACCGTGAGATCACTGCCCGCGTCCTGTTGATGGGCTGCAGGGGTGTGTGTGTGTGTGTGTGTGTGTGTGTGTGTGTGTGGTGGGGGGAACATTCAGGCTAATTCTCGAGACGGGCCCTGTCCCCATCCTATAAAGAGAATATCCCCCCCCCCCCGTTTTTTTTTAGTTTGTTTTGGTTTGAGTTTTACTGACATTAAGGAGGATGCTTTTAGCTGGAGGCCATTACGAGGCCACCTAAAGGACCTGGGGTCTCGGGAGGCTCTCTGGTGGTCAGCGAGGACTTGAGGACTTGTTGCGGTGACAGGGGCTGGGACCGCCCTGGGCGCTAGCCGCTGTGGCTCCGCGTGGAGGGCTGTTCTAGGAGAGAAGATTCCAGGTTGAGAGCCAGAAGGGACCCCGTGCAGCCTCTCGTTTTACAGATGATGGGACTGAGGCCCAGCGAGCCTAAATGACTGGCTGGAGGTCGCATGTCTGCTGGGTGTGGAGCGCAGATTTGAAGCAAGCTCCCCACCTGTCCTGTCCGCGCACCTCTCCCGTGTTTCCGGGAGTCCATCCCCGTGAAGCTGCAGAAGTGGTTGACCGCACGGGACTCCTCGAAGCCCCACGGGGGTGGGGACAGACAAGTGGCCTCTGTGCCCTTCTCCCTGCCGTGGGGCACGGGGGACCCTGGTCCCCTGGCCGGGGCTGTAGGGACCCGGTGAATTCTGATCGCTCATCCCGTCGCCTTCTGGATCCATCGTCCTCTGTTGTCAGCCATCTCTTACCATAAATATTAATTGCGCCGTGAATTTAAAAATGTTACCGACTGTGTCCGATTCTCTGTGGAATTAAAACGGCCTGGTCTCGCATTACCGCCCGTACAGGACTGACAGAAATCCCGCATCTGCACTGTAAGTGTCTGGGCCTTCTCTCCTGTTTCCTTTTAGCATTTCATTTAACCAGGGGAAATTGTGCTTATTTCAGCTTGGTCGTAACGCCCGCAAATACAGCGGTCGCTGCCCACCCCGGGCATCTAAGCCGCGCGGCAGAAATCCCTTCTAATCCGTGTGTCCACTCAGACCGCAGTGAGGAAAACCCTCGTAAGCCAGCTCAGAAAAGTGGCTGTGAATTCAGTCTCCTACCGAGTCTGTTCTCTCTCGTAATTTCCCAGTCCTGCCTTTTCCTAAAGTGTCCTTCTTTTCCTTTTCAGGGATCCTGCCGCTTCATTTTACACATTACCCTGTTTTAAGGAATCCTTGACAGTTCTGTGTACAGTTTTAAGTCTTGTAGGATGTTGGATTCTTTTTTTTTTTTTTCAATGTTTATTTATTTTCGAGAGAGACAGAGAGCGTGCGAGCAGGGGAGGGGCAGAGAGAGAGGAAGACTGAGGATTGAAGCAGGCTCCAGGCTCCGAGCTGTCAGCAGAGAGCCCGACGCGGGGCTTGAACCCACAAACCGTGAGATCATGACCTGAGCTGAAGTCGGACGCTTAACCCACCGAGCCACCCAGGCGCGCCCCGGATGTGGGATTCTGACTGGTCTGAGCCACAGCGTTCCGAGGCTTCTCGGCCGTGTGTCCTTGGCCGGGAGGACGGGTGTGTTTGCGGTGGGGCGAGTTGCCAGGGTCACTGCATCGGGGACACCTCACTGCAGCCCCCGTGCCGTGGGCGCCGGTAGAGTTTCATGACCATTGATCGCACTCGCCGTACAGTGAAAGTCCTTGCTAAGCTTCCCACGTTCCGGAAGCTCTGCCCCACGGCCCCGCCAGGAGCCCTCCCGAAGGACCGTTTGGAGCCTCCTCTGTGCTCAGAGCCTGGGGTGGCAGTGTCCCGGAGGTAGAGCGGAGTGGGGCAGTGGCCTGTCCCTCCGGCTGGTCCGGGGGCCGTGTGGTGGCTGTTGGCCTGGACCACCGTGGGCGTCCCATAGGCTCTGACCCCTGGCTCGTGTGGGCACGAAAGGAGAGAGCACTGGTAGGTGAGGTGTCGCAGAGACGCCACGCCGGACCCCACGCCTTGCCCCACGGCCTGCCTTCCTCTGCGAGGTGGGGGTGGGGGGGGTCAGGTGTTACTGCCCGGGACCGGGACAGGCTGCGTCCGGCTGGTTTGCGGCCAGGGCCAGGGAGACCGTGCGCGGTGTCTCTGGTTCGGGATTGTCGTGATGCAGAAAGGCTGAAATGGTATGGTCTGGGCGGCGGCAGCGGGAGCAGCTTCTGTCTCGGGGCAGCTCGGGCCTGACTTCCCGAGACACGGCAGCTCGCCACCCGGATCCCTCTTTGAGGTGGGAAGGTCTTTTTTCTCCTGAAAGCTCTGCCGCCGCTCTGAATTCCCACAGGTTCAGGGAGGTCCCCAAACCCCGGGTTGAGTCTGTCCCTCTTTCTAAAACCTCTGGAGCATTTCACGGCCAGAATTCACGCCCTGCAGCCGTGACCTACGCTCTGGGAAGTGAACAGCCGGGTCCAGACTGCGTCCTGCCTCCCACAAGGTTCGCGGACCTCAGAGCCCACATTTGGAAACGGTTTTCGTCTTATCGAAATGGTGCTTTAACCACGTGCTTTCTGCACAAGGCATGTGGGCCCTGCCTTTCCTGTGACAGCTCCCTGCCAGTGATGGCATCTGAACTCGTCCCCGAGCTGCCGGGGTTTGGGAGTTAAAACTGGGAGTGAGACCCCGCTCAACTGAGGACGCGGCAGGTGTGGGGTTTGGCCAGAAGTACCAGGGGAGCCCGCTGCGAGACGCAGCCCCTGTCCCGAGCTTGGAGCCAGACCTGTCACCTGTGTGTGTGCAAATGCTTGTGTTGTGTCTCAGGTTGACAAGAGCTGGGACGTAGGGTCATCCGGCCTGGGGAGCCAAAGCTGCCCCAGAGAGACATCTGCTGCAGGAGCTGGTGCCGCCCTGGGGTTGTAACAGTGGAATAGGAATGGGATGGAATCAGGGCCCAGGCTTCTAGTTGAGTCCTTGGTCCTGAGTCAACTATCCGATGCAGCATCGGCAGTGAAACGCGTGTCCTTCTGAAGGAAACAACAGAACTCACTAGAAAGGCCCAGAGCTGCACAGAGGACCCCCCGCCGACCACTGCCCTTCCTGCCTGGCTCTCCTGCTCTCCAGGCTGTAGATGGGCATCTGTTTTCATATTTGAAGAGGGAAAGGAGACTTCTTCCTCTGCGTTCTCTTTCTCAGCTCCTCACACCCTCCACTTTGCTTATCCTCAGACACATCTTCCAGGCTGTTCCTTGCACACCCGCCATGACAGTGGTGCTCTCAGGGTATTGACATGAGATGTCAATCTCATGAGGAACGCTGTCGGGGAAAGTGTAGGGAAGGGAGTCATGATCCTCTGAAAAGTTAAAAACCTGGCGCGTTCCCTGGATTCACCCGGGCAGGCAGCATTTGGCCTCGGGGGCCCCTTGCGAGGGCGAAGAAGGTTTTGGGCCACGTCAGGGCTCGGGAAGGTGCTGGGGGCTGCCTAGCAGGCCGAGTCCTGGTGGCCCCGCTGGTCGCCCTGCTTAAAGGGGGAGTGCCGTCAGGGAATGCAGGCGTGGGACACGGTCTTGTTCATGGGTCTTCGAGGCCACTGGAAAAAGCAACCCGAACTTCCAGGGAGCCTTCACACAAATCCGGCATCCCCATGGCTTACCCTGTATCCCATTTATTATACAGATGCAGAGATTTTCACATAAGAAATTAAATCATACTATGCCAGACGGTGCCAGTGAGCTGCCGCTAAGTCCTCCATTGTCGTGTCCTCAGCGTTTCACGTATTAGCCAGTTTGCATCGTGGCTCTTTCCTGCTGCCATGAAATGGATTTCTTTATTTTATTAAGGACGTGCATTTCCTTCCTCAGCACAGAAATGATGCCCCAGCGAGAGCCGCGCGCCCCCCCCCCCCCCGCGCTCCCGTGCCGTGGGGATGCGCTTGCTTTTCCCCATTGTTCCGGTTTATATTTTGGGATTATGAATGCTTTAATGTAAAAGTAAATGCTCCTTCACTTTTTTGTTGCTCAAAAGAAATATTTTTTGTTTTTTCTTAAATAAAATCCTTGTGAAACATAAGGTTTTTAAATAAGCATCTCAGTCCCTGAGATAATGCGTTGTTTGTGAAATTTCACCCGCAATTTCAGGTTCCTTTTTTTTTTTTTTTTTTTTTTTACTCTTTGTGTATAATTTCACGAGTTTTGCTTGGAACCTGTATTTGTGGTCCCTGGAGCCAAATGGGATCGCAGGGGGGAGGAGAGACCATCAAGCTGTTCTAATTGTGGCCGCATGCGGTGCTTCTGGTTGATAATTTGGAAGAAGAAATAAGAGTCCATAGCTCTGCTGGGGATTGAGCCCAGCAGCCACATGATGGTGAGTTTAATGTAGGGAAATGAGGTTTCTTCTCTGTTGTCTAATGGAGATCACTGGTGAGCCTTTAGGTGCGGGCTCTGAGCCCCCAGGAAGGGCTCGGGGCCAGGAAGGGAGCTGGAGCCTAAGTGGGAGCTGAGGTGGCCTCTCTGGTCCTGACAGGTTCTCACAGGTGGGCTCCGGGGGGCGGGGCTTTATCTCCATTCAAGTCCCTTGGAAGAGCTCTTGCTTTGTTTAGCTTCTTAGTGCTCCTGCCCTTTTGCTCTGAATGGAGGCATTTTCCAGATTTTCGAATTCTGCAGCATTTCCCATATGTATCGTAATTATGCCACATGGGTGTGATTTTTGCCTATGCATTCATGGGTTATAGGTTGAACCGTATGAAATTTCCATTTTTCAGTCCCTTTCAAACACAGTTACACCTGGTTCAATGCCGTAGAAATTGGGCTGGGATCGAAAACTAACCGTCACTACCTTTTGGCTGGTTTTACTCACTTTAGACTTACGGTTTGCTTTGTGCTATGATAGCTTGGCCAGGGCTTTTCTAGCCACGTGTGATTTCAGGCTCCCCTGTGGCTCACTGTCCCTTGTGGCCCCGACACGGCTAGCGTGTGTCCACCCCAGTGGCTGCGGCATCCCCGGAAATGGGGTACCTGAAGCCTTGTTCTTCGTCATACCCCAAAGGCAGCAGGAGGCCTTGCCCTGTGGGTAGTCAGGCCCTTTGCTAGACACAGGCCACATCATCTCCTCAAGTCACCGTGGAATGTGTAGGAGGGCAACACCTCCATGTTACCGGTGAGGAAACCAAGGGTCAGACTCAGAAAGTCCCCTAGTTTCAGAACACCGTCAACCGGGACTCCTGTCTCCCAGGCTCTGGCCCTGAGTTCCCTCTGCCCTGGGACCCTGGACATCGGAGTGACAGCCCAGCGGCAGAAGCCGGGCTCCCGTCCCCCACCGTCAGAATTCCCAACGTTGCAATTTTACGTTTGTGACATCTGCTTAGCAGATTTTGAAAAGCTGAAGCTCTGGCGTAGCTGAGCAGAGAACTCCTGCGGGGAGCTTGTTGGAGGCGCAGATCCTCAAGTTCTTTCTTCTTTAATTGAAACTCGTTGCCACACAAGGTTACATTCGCGTCAGGTGTGCAGCACAGTGATTCGGCAAGCCTGTACATGACTGGGTGCTCTCCAGGCTACGTGTGGTCCCCATCTGTCCCCTTACGTGTCATTACAGTGTTACTGACCGAACTCCCCATGCTACACTTCACCCCTCCTCCCCGACACTTGTTTGTTTTATAACTGGAAGTTGGTACCTCTTTGTCCCCCTCGTCTGTTTCACCCATCCCCCACCGCCATCCCCTCTGGCAACGATCAGTTTGTTCTCTGTACTAATGATTCATGTTTCTCTTTGTTTTTTTGTTCCACGTATAAATGAAATTACAGGATGTGTGCCTTTCTCTGACTTAGCTCATTTAGCATCATACGTCCAGGTCTGTCTGTGTTGTCGCACATGACAAGATGTCATTCTCTCTCATGGTTGAGCAGTCTTCCCCTGTGTATCTATACCACACCCTTATTCATTCACCCATCTGTGGACACTTAGGTTGCATCCATGTCTTGGCTATTTTAAATAATGCTGCAGTTTATAAACGTAGGGGTGCAAATATCATTTTGAATTAGTGTTTGGATTTCCTTTGGGGGGAAATACCCAGTAGTGGAATTACCGGATCATGTGGTATTTTTATTTTTAATTATTTTGAGGAACCTCCAGACCCGTTTGCCACCGTGGCTGCACCGGCTTCCATTCCCGCCGACAGGGCACAGGGGTTCCGTTTCTCCACATCCTGGCCAGCTTGTATTTTCAGTCAAGAGCCTGAAGTTCTGAGCTGGAGTCTGAGGCAGAGCGGGGTCGGGAGTAGACTTTGAGGAACACAGAAGGTAAAGAGGGAGGGAGTTCAAATCTGCCACTGCGGATGTGACCTTTGCACCCAGCAGCCAGGAGCAGTGAGACCCTGCCCTCAGCCCGCTGTGCTGTTTCATGAGCCTGGATCTTACTTAGCAGGCGCTCAGGAGATGGTCGTCAGTGTCACACGTTCAGTCGTAACACACGAGTGAAATGCTGTATTTTGTTTCCTCTGTGTGCTTCGCTCAGTTCGGATGTACAGGGTGATGGACAGTGGGAAGTCGCGTGTACTCCGGGCAGCGTTCTTCTCAGTTTAAAAAAAAAATTTTTTTTTAATGTTTAGTTATTCTTGAGAGAGAGAGAGACAGAGCGCGAACAGGGGAGAGGTAGAGACAGAGGGAGACACAGAATCCGAAGCAGGCTCCAGGCTCCGAGCTGTCAGCACAGAGCCCAATGCGGGGCTGGAACTCACGAACCGTGAGATCATGACCTGAGCCGAAGTCAGACGCTTAATTAATCGACTGAGCCCCCCAGGCGCCCCAGTTTTTTTTTTTTAATTACTGAAATCATTTGTCTCCAAACCAAATTAGCTGTGATGGAAAAATTGCACTGTTTGCCTGTATGGCAAAGAATTGCAATTGCATTTTGTAAAGAAGACATGTGCTTTTTACTCATCATTTCTGCGCTCCTGAGAAGCCTTCCCCAGGGCTGCCCTGGTGAGAAGATAATTCGAGTCAGTGGGAGGGGTGGGGGCAGGAGGTCCCGGAGAAAATAAAACGTATCCCTTTTTTATTTTGGCTTTAGCTCCCCCCCACCTGATATGCTAGTAAGATTATTCTTAATGATGTTACGTGAAATTCAGATTCGTGTGTTTATTCTTAGAGAGTGCCCATTTTCACGCAGGAAGTCATGCTACATCTTGATGCTTTTCTGATGTCAAAGTGTAACTGCTCGGTCCAGGCTCAGCAGAAACGGGACGTAAAAAAGGGGTAATTTCACGGGTAGATTTTACCCCCAGCATTCCTGGTGATTGCTGGAACCAAAAGGTTAATGTGATCCGTGGCCATCTTCACTCATGCCCTGCATTTAAATTAACTCGAAGGTGTCGGAGGAAAGTGCCCAAGGACGAGGTGTAATTTTTTAGCCAGTTTGCAAAATTCTGTCCATTTCAGGACCTGAATTTTTGCCTTTGATACGTTAAGTCAAGTCAGGAGCGTTGAAGAGTCGGTGCTCTGATAGTACAAAATACAATGGCACAAAAGGGGGAAAACGGGTTTTCTGAAGTCTAATACAGGATTACTCTGCTTCCGTCTGCTTGCTGGGTCCTTTCTTCGCGTGCGTTCCTACCATTAGGAGTTCGATGATCAATCCGTGAGCCCTGATGGGCGGCAGGGAGCTGATGAAGCAGTTGGGACGCAGACATGTGCCCCACAACCATCCGTGCCCCATTGTGCGTCTGCTCCTGCTCTTTGGTGCACGGGGCGGGGGGGGGGGGTTCCAAAAAAGATCATTTCTGGCTTTCAAGTTGAACATACATTTTTGGTGGAGTATAATGAGGGCCTTAAAATTCCTGGTTAAATTGGTGGTTCTGCATATGAATATTTTTCAGGGCAGACCTAAAGCCGGGTTCCTAGGTTACTGTTAGCAGCAAGCAGAGAGTAAAGGGAGTTTAGTATTTAGGACAAATTTCAAGAAATCTGTGCAAGGGTAACATCACCATTCTTCCTGGAGTAAAAATAAAAAGCTGGATGGTTTGGGTTTGGGTTTCTGGTTTCTTCCTGCTCCAGATGCTCTTCGGGCCGTCCCCTTAACCTGGCAGCATCTGTGGGTATTTGTATTCTTCGGGGTCCGGAGTCTTGTCTCAGGGTATGGGTGGAGGTGGCCCTGGAAGAGGAGGTTCTGGAAAGATGAGGCTCTCTGGCCCTTGGCTTTTCTCTAGTGCTTTTCTTAGAAGAGCAGCTTGTACTCTGGGGACCGGAGCTTTTCCCCGAAAGCAGCTGCGAGTCTTCCGTCGCAGGGTCTCTTAAAGGAACAAGGCAGGACTTTGGGATGTCTGGGGGCACGCTCGGAAGATGCTTTCCTGAACCCCCCCCCCCCCGAGGGGCTGGCCTGCTCGAGTGTCCCCTGGAGAGCTGCTCTTGGCCTCGTGGAAGGCCCTTGTCTCGCCCTCAGCCGGCCCTGCACCTCGGAGGAGGAAGCCAGATGGACACAGGTGCGGGGGCACCTGTGGCCTCTGCCCTTTCCTGAGAGCATGGGGGCCTGCCTGGAGGAGAGGGAGGCAGGGCCTTTCTCCTGGGCGTTTGTCCGGCCATGTTTCTCTGTGCCACCAGCAGGACGGGCTCGGCGCCACCAAGTCCGGAGTCGCGCTCACCCCTTGGAAGGAAGAACTGGGGTTGAGGGGGTGCTGAGCAGAGCTGGCCGAGGGGCCCCTGGTGCCCGTGCAGGTGCCAAGCGGGCCCCCTCGCTGAGGCATCTGCTGGAGGCGGAGGGCGAATGTCCTTCGCAGGAGCCCGGGCAGCCCCAGGGCCGGCGGCCTTTCCGCTCGGACCCTGAACCCCCTGCCCATCGGTGTCTCGTCCACTCACGTGCGTGAGTGCTTTCCGTTCAGGAGCCCTGGGCGTGCGGGGACCCAAGCGGGAATAAAACACTGTGGTATAAACACGCTCCTGTCTCGGGCCGCCTCCGCCCACTCGGAGTAACAATCCGGGCACAGACCTGCCCACTTATATTTCATTGCATATTTCAAAAGATGATTAAAATGAAGGAAAGTTGACCGTAAAAAATACATGTAAGCCAAAACACACACACACCAAAACCCTGCGAAAGACACCCCTAAGTTGATCACGCAGATATTTTGAATCGCACCTTTCTTGTGAGCGCGAATTCTCCGAACCTCGGGGACCTCGCCTTTGGAAGCCCTGCTGGGGCGGCCTCTCCGTGGGGCATCGTGACGATGACCGTGACCTTCTGTACACCTGTGGTTACCAAGCATTTTCAGTCTGAGGTGTCCCAGACGTGGTGTATCTTAACACAAGGTTGAGTTGGGAAGGAACACTGCTGGCACGCACCTATAGTTATTTGGAACTTTCTGGAACACCAAAACAGTAATACGCCACGGGTATGGCCTGGGTTTCTGTACCACTTTGACAGCAGGGATTTGGCGTGTTTTCCTTCATTTCCACATATTTTGGTTCTCAACTCAGAATAAGGAGGGCTAAGAATTTCTGTTTAACTGAGGGGCGCCTGGGTGGCTCAGTCGGTTAAGCGTCTGATTTCGGCTCACGTCATGATCTCATGGTTTGTGAGTTTGAGCCCCGCGTCGGGCTCTGTGCTGACAAGTGCTTCGGATTCTGTGTGTCCCCATCTCTCTCTGCCCCTCCCCTGCTTGCACTCTGTCTCTGTCTCTCTCAAAAGTATAAATATTAAAAAAAAAAAAAAAGAATTTTCTGTTTAATCGCAAACATTGTTTCCCCCTGACGTTGAGAAACTGGTTGTCTGCCTATTCACATAACCACCCCCGTGTCCTCAGGACCCCACCATTAACCATCCCCCCTCTAGGGCTGTGTCCTTATATATCTGCCTTCAGAATTTTGTTCCAGAGAAGCTAATAGTTTGGGTTTTTATTCGAAATAAAAGTTCCTTATTACTTCCTGGTCCCTCATCTTGGAGTTCTTTGAGAGTTTTCTTTTTAATATCATGATTTAAATTTCAGTCCTATGATTTGAATTAGTGCTTCGTTAATGGGAAGAATGATTTCATGTCTTCTTTCCCTCAGCTTTGTTGGGATCACCCGTGGCACCAAGTAGCCGGGGCCTTGCTCTCCCCCGCCCAAGACGGCGGCAGAGGGAGCCCCAGGGTTGCCCACAGGCTGAGAGCCATCCGCCGGGGGTGACCGCTGTGTTTTATTTTAAATTTAGACCCCGTAGCACATAAGCCAGTGTGTGAGAATGTATTTTCTTAGTAATACCTATCCAAGAGGGGGGAATTGAGTGGGGCACACGCTGGTCTCTTCCGAAAATAAGACACAGCTTCTGTGACTTTTGATTCGAGCTGGTTTGAGAACACGCACGCATGTGTGCACACCCACACTCCCACGTGTGTGCCCCCAATGCATGTTCGTTCTTCCAGTGTCGCTGTCTTGGGAACTTGAGAGGAAGTCGGGCTGCCGGCCTGCTAATGGCCCTCTCGCCGTGAGACGGACCAGCTCCCCAAGGCAGGGGCCACAGCCTCCAGCCCTCAGAAAGGTCTCGACCGAGGAGAAAGATAAAGGCATATCCTGGGATGTTCAGCTTTGCAAATCTTTGATTCTTTTTCATTTAGCCTTGCCTGAGGCAGCCTTGTTCTGACCAGTGATGAGGCTTTTTTTTTTTGTAAGCTTATTTATTTTTATTTTTGAGAGAGAGAGAGAGAGAGAGAGAATGAGCCAGGGAGGGGTAGAGAGAGAGGGAGAGAGAGGATCCCAAGCAGGTTCCGCACTGTCAGCACAGAGCACGATTTGGCGCTCAAACCCACGAACCGTGAGGTCGTGACCTGAGCCGAAACCAAGAGTCGGACACTTAACCGTCTGAGCCACCCAGGCCACCTTGTGATAAGTTTTTAAAGTAAATTTTTTTAAAATGGAAGATGACAGTTTTTTTGGTCAGTTAAGCATTTATTTTAATCTGGTTGCCACTAACACAAATGCGCCATCGGAGCAGGGATGTGTTTGCAAGTAAAGAGGGACCACACCTGCGTCCCAGTGTTTATGTGGTCCTGGACCTTTGTCTAATGGGCCTGCTTAATTTCTAGTGCATATTTTAAAAGAATGTTTACTTACTTACCTAATTTTATTTTTTAATGTTTATTTTTGAGAAAGTATGAGAGCGAGAGAGAGGGAGTGTGCGTGAACAGGGGAGGGGCAGAGAGGGAGGGAGACACAGAATCTGAAGCAGGGCTCTAGGCTGCTGTCTGCACAGAGCCTGATGTGAAGCTCCAACCCATGAACCGTGAGATCATGACCTGAGCTAAATTCGAACACGTAACCGACTGAGCCACCCAGGCGCCCCTAGTTAGTTATTTTTGAGAGAGAGAGAGAAAGCATGTGCATGCAAGCAGAGGAGGGGCAGAGAAAGAGAGAGAATCCCAAGCAGGCTTCATGCTGTCAGGGCAGAGCCTGACATGGGACTCAAGCTCAAACTCATGACCTGAGCCCAAGTGGAGAGTTAGACGCGTAACCAGCCGAGCCCCCCAGGCGGCCCTTTCTCGTGCCTATTTAGTATTTGTCGTGATGAACACAATCTTAGGTGGTGGGTGATTAAGAATCAGCAGTTTGTTCAGGAATCATGCTTCTTTTTAATTCTCACTTTATGCCTGTTGCTTTATCGTTGTGGTTCATAGTAAACACTGTATCCTGTGTATTTTTTACGTGCCAGATGGGATAAAGGTTAATAGGGTTCCAAGAAGTAACAGTGAAAAGAGAGACTCCTCAGTGCCTTTGTCCCCAGACCACCTGGTTCCCAAACCTTGAGTCGGGAACTGCTGACCGGAAGGGTTCTCGGACAAGCCGATTTGCGTATTTCATATCAGCAGCACCCCTTACACATCCCCCATCCCACTTATCGTGGCTTGGGCACAGTTGCGTTTCTGCGTATTGAGCCTTCATGCGTTTTTCCCAGCCACTTAGTATTCCGTTCCGTGGATGTATCTAAATCTACCTAAACCGTGCTGACACCGTCAGTGTTGATCTGTGTGCAGGCCGTGTCTTCTCTGTGGCCACGTTAGGGGCTGCCGGGTCACCAAAGCCTGGGTGTTCAGGTGCACAACTCATGTGCACCCCCCAGTATTCAGCCCCCGATGTGCTGGCTCCACTGGGGGACAGAAGCAGGTCTTGCTTTTTGTTTTCACAAACGTCTTTCCTTCTGAGTCCCTGCATACGCACCTCTGTCCACGACTCTGCCTGCCGGCCAGGCACTCAGGTCCCCAGGGGTCCAGGGTCTCCGATGTTGAACGCCGGTCCCTTCCAGCTTCCAGCTGAGGTTTCGAGGTTCCTGGACGTGTCTGCATCCACCTTGCATTTCCCCGCCTGCTCACGGCCGCCCGTCTTCTCCCAGTCCACTGAGCTGTCCTTTCCTGTGCACGGAGTCCTCTGTGATGGGCTGTCCCACCTCCCAAGCGTCTTCGCAGGGCTGGCGGAATCTGCTTTCTTGGGTGGCTACCTACCTCATATTCGTGTCACCATGGATCATGCTTGCCTCGCTCCCTTCAGACACGTTTCTTGTCCCTCTGCGTGATCCCATCCCCAGTGGAACCGCACGCTTGTGCCCTTTGCTTCCATCCCTGCCCCCCGTTTGATGAGAATGTCATGCATTTATTTGAAACTGATGGCATCGCTTGACTGGCAGGTATTTTGCAAATCACTTTGCTGCTTCTTGGACATAACACTGAGTGATGAAATTCTCCGTGTTTGTGGAAAATATGTGGAAAGCAAATCCCACTTGGAATGAGAGGTGTAGGCCCTCAGCTGGTTGTGGGGGGAACGGTTGCCACGTCTTTGCAAGCTCACTCCGTCTGTTCATAAGTGCGTAGTACGCGTGGCTGTGTGGGGTCTCGTCCATAAGAGATGGTGAGCGGGAGGCTGGGGGACCAGTCCTCTGCGTCCTCTGATTTGGGCGGGCCCACCTGACCTCCACCCGTGATGGCCGCCCTGGTGTGCTGGCCAGGGTGGGGCTGGGCTCTGCGGAGGGTCTCACGGTGGCTGGGGACCCCTCTTCTCTGGGACACATCTTACAGTCGTGACTGGATCATTGCTAAATCCTTTGTTTGGGAGGTTTCAAAACCCCAGCACAGAGTCTTCCAAACTGTAAATGGCCGTTGTGTTGTGCACATTGTGATTTTCCAAGCCGAGTCATTTCTGCATGACCTGTTTGGTGGGATTTCAGATGAGACTATGTTAGTGAACAGCTGAATGACCAGAAGTCCACTGATGGCTACAGGGGCAGTTCCGGGAAAGCCTGGGGCCTCCTTGGACTCCCCGATGGGAAACGAGCAGGATCAGAAGGGTCTTAACTCGTCCCCTGGACAGTGTGGTCCTGAGGGGGCTCGGGCAGCAGGGGCGTTCGAGGTAGGGAAGAACTAAGTTCTAGAGGCTCCTAGGGGTTGGATGGAGTGTGCGTTATGGTTTAGGAGATGCAGACTTGGGATAGGAAGGGGTGGGGGTAGTGGCTGGGGAAGTGGCACATTGGGGGCGTTTTGACTGCACCGAAGTGAGTTGTGGCACCTAACGTTGCTCTCCCTCCTGTTTCACAGATGCCTTTGTGAATAGCCAGGAATGGACGCTAAGTCGATCTGTGCCGGAGCTCAAAGTGGTGAGTGGACCTTCTGGCCTCAGTAGCTGTCCTTCCTCACCTGCAGGAGAGCAGGCTCTGGAAGAGGCGGACGTGACGTGCGGGCACGCCCAGGCCTGCATCCCGAGGGGGCCTGCTTGTCCCCGGGGCCCAGGCGGGGGGGCATGCTTCTGGGTGTGTCCCTGGGAAGGGCCAGGTGTAGCTGACTGTTTGGGACCCGAGCCCTGGGTGTGCCTGGGATGGCCACACCGGTCCGTCCATCATTCTGTCTCTCCTGCCTGTGTGCACACCCATGTGAGAGACAGTGTCACACGTGCACAAATGGGTCTTCATTTGTCCTTTGCCAGGATGTCAGGGAAGGTTTCTGTGATGAGCCGTCAAGCTTTGGAATTCATGATTTAAAAAATGTCACTGGTCGTTTCCTGTGTGACAGAGTAATGATGTAAAATTAAAAGAAGATTTCGTGTTTATTAAACACTTTAAATATTCTTTCAGTGAGATTATTTAAAGCCTTAAACTGCCGCATGTAAACAGTGATCTGGTTCTTTGCAGCCCCAGCTTTGCGCACCTGTACGCTACACGTTCCCCACATAAGGATGGAGGGAAGGGACCATTAGTACTTTTAAATAATCATGTTCTTTGTCATGATGTAAATAGCATTTGGGAGAAGTATGTGTGTGTGTGTGTGTGTGTGTGTGTGTGTGTGTTCGTATTTACATGTACGCGTGTATGCATATGTCTGTGTATGTGTATGTGTAAGTGTGCATATCTGTATACACGTGTATATGCTTATGTGTTGTATGTATATTTGTGTGTGTGTGTCTGTTTATATGTTTATACACATAGATGTGTGTGTATTTGCCCAGGGTATTTGTGTGTGTGTGTGTGTGTGTGTGTGTGTGTGTAGACCTGTATAGGCATATGTGTGTATTTGTGCTGTGTTTGTGTGCATGTATGTATGTTTATATGCATAAGTGTGTGTGTTGTGTGTGTGTGTGTACACTTGTGTGTGGCGTGGGCGTCTACTTTGAACCTCCAGTGGTGGCCCTGACGGTAGAATGCAGGCAGGCAGGCCCTTCACACTCATTCCCGCCAGTGACAGGTGGCTTGGGCACAGGCCGGCGCCATTCTCCCCGGCCCCTCGCGCTCAGCCTCTCCCTTCCCGCGCCCTCTGTCCCGGGTTCCGTGCTGCTGTTCACTCCAGTCTCTCTGCCAGTGACCCCCCCGCCCAGAGGCCCTTGGACACCTTCTTTCCACGGGCCCCCAACCTCAGTGGGTAACCCAGGGCGGGGCCACGACCCTGCGGGTGTCTCCCTTCTGAGATGAAGAGATTGGGCCAACAAGGAACGCGCTGGACTTGGAAGAGAGTAGATACGTGACTTCTGTCACCAGGAAAGATGTTTTTAAACCTGAGAAGTAAAGGATGACGTGGGAAGGCTTGCTGCGATCTCCATGCCCTCCTGTCCCGTCCGACGTGCCCGTCCCCGCTGCCGCTGCCGGGAGTCCTGGTCGGGGGACATCCCCTCCCCGCACCTGCGGTTTCCCTACCTGGTGGGAGACGTAGGGTCTGCCAGCCCCGCACCCCTTCCCGAAGCCGGGGGTCTGCCTTGGAACAGCCGCCTCTTCCCGCGTCGCGTTCTGTGACCACGGTACCTGGCACAGGGTGGATCCCAGCGGGCGCCTTCAGGAGACGCCTATTGAACGAATACTGCGGACTTGGACTTGGCAGCACTGGTGCTGGGAGGTTTGGGGGAAGATGTACCCATTGCAGAGACGCCCTTGCTCCCATGAAACAGCCCAGAGCGCCTGCATGTTCCGCGATCGGAGCCCAACGACAGCAACGAGGCAGCGGGGACAGTGACACAGGCCGAGTGGGGCCGCCTGCTCTGTGCCGGGCTGTGAGGGCGCCGCCCGGGCATCTCGTTCCCGCCCGCCCGCGGCCACGACTCGGGGACTGTTGTCCCCCCGTGTCAAGATGAGGGAACGCCCGCTGAGTCCTGAGAGTCTGCCGCACGCCGCCAGCAGGGCCGGGGCTGGGGTGTGAACCCGCGCCTGCGGGACCCTCCCCTGTCTGGCTGCCCAGGCCGCCGGCTGCCGGCCCCATGTGGCCGCTGAGCACTTACGGGGTGGCCGGTGGGCTGACGAGCTGAGTTCAGACTTCCCACGGACGGTAAATCAACTTAAATCGAAGGAGCCGCACGAGGGCCGCGGCTCCCCTGTGACACGTGTTACAGCCCGACCGTGGTCCTTGAGTGTCGGACCGTCTGATTCGGGGAGTTTGGGGTGTTCTGCTGGGTCCTCATGTTCACCCCGGCCCGTAATTGAGGATGCTCCTAAAAACTGGTTTTCGGCTGGTATTTCAGAAGCATGTGATTTCCTGGAGGGAATGCCCAGAGGTGTGGGAGGGGGTCACGTTAGGAGGCAGCACAGATCCGTGCTCCCGAAGTGTCACCGTCCTGAGGCTTGCCGGAACGTGCCGAAGGTTGACTGCGTCCCTGAACGAGGCATCGGGACTCTGCTGTCACGCAGAGGAAGTTCTCTTTGTCCTGCCCTGAGTGTGGATGGACAGACCCCGGCAGGACGGCCCTGCTCCGGTAGCAAGCGCAGGCGGCCCGTCCTCAGCGGGGCCCTTCTGTGCCGAGGAGTTCTCCGCGTCTCCAGAAAGTGCCCCTTTGTTCAGAGGCAGCCCCTGTGCGTCCATAGGGCCGCCGTTGTTCTGCGCCCTCAACACGACACCCCCCGAGACTGGTGGCCCCTTAGGTCAGCGCCTCTGGGATCCCTGACTTGTGTGTCACAAACGCAGCAGTTAAATGACACCATCGCAAGCCTCCAATGGGCTCTTTATGTGATATCTTGTAATAAATCTTCTGGAATCTGTCAGAGAAAAGAATCGCAGTGTTTGCTTTCCTTTCAGGCGTGGTGGTACCATGCCTCGTGTTTTCCTCACGTCGTGTTCTACTTGGATAACCAATGACCGGTTGCTCTTGGAGCCGAACGCCGCTCGCCGGCCTCCTGCGGCAGGTGGTGGGTGCTCCCTGCTGTCAGCCGGGCAGAGAGAGGCAGTAGGCCCTCGACATCCCGCCCGCAGAGGGGGCGTTAGCCCTTTGTCACACCCCCTTGTGGGTCTTGGTTGCATTCCCAGCTGGGATTTTTACTGACGGCCTTGATTTCCCTTTCAGCAAAACTGCGCTAAGTGTAGCAGGTAAGTGGTGAGGTTTGGGACGCCAGAGAAATCCGTCTAAAAAGCGACCGTGCTCTCTGCCCTCATGTAAGGGGAGGACGTGGAACAGGTGCCCCGACAGCAGGTGGCAGGCCCTGTGGTGCGGTGACGGCGTCTGGCCGCGCAGGGGACGCCTCCCCCGTGCTCCCGAGCTGCTCCGCACGCAGCTGGTAGACGAGGGGGCGTCTCGTCCTTCACGCAGAAGCGGTCGTGGAGCCGGGAGGACCGTCACGGCATTTCCGTCCCATTTTAGCTCCCCTTCACGGCCGGCCGGCCGGCCGTTTCTGCCACCGTTTCCGGTTAACTCAAGGCCCGTGGGGCGCCAGCCGAAGGTCTCCGGGACGGCCGTGCGCCTTCCCCCCAGCATCCCAAGCCAGACCGATCCCCTCCTCCTGAAGGGGAAACGCATTCTCTGCAGAGCTTGGGGTGCCTGCAGGAAGGAACGTGCCCCACGCAGAAAGCGCAGACGGAGCAGCGTCTGATTTTTGAGCATTTTCCTCCTCGGGAAGGAGAGCCTCGAATCTTAATTAAAAATTTAATTTTGCGGCACACACTGGTTTGGATTTTCTCCGCAGGAAGCTGACGAGCAGCAGGTGCCCTTGAGCAAACAGATAATTAATAGGTAGATACTCGCAGATCAGAGAGGCCCCAGGTAGAAGGAAGACGTGAGGCACGTCGGAAAGGGGAGCATCTTGGTTTAGGGCTGCCCACGTCGCCTGGCCTGGTGCCCTAGCGACCAAGCGTCTCTGTACTGGTGCTGGAGCAGTGCACTCATTCACTCGTTGGCCCGTTTGCGCAGCGGGTGCTGTGGGGAGTCTGCCGGGCCGGGTGCAGCGCCGGGACCCAGGGGACCTCCCCCCAGACGCTGCCCTGTGGGGGTTGTCATCGCCCCCGTCAGACCTGTGTAGCAATGCTGGTAAAATAGGTCACGAGACAGTGTTGTGAGGAGGCCGCTAAGGGGGCTTTGAGGAGAGGTGCCTGGTGGAGGCTCTACTTTAGGAGGGCTTCTCAGAGGAGGTGATCTCCAGACTGCCTGCTGAGCAGAGAGCAGGAATAGTATTTCAGGAAGTGATTGAGGAGGAAAAGTCCAGGCGTCCGGAGACAGACAGCAAGGCCTGTCAGGATGAGGCAGTTTCCAGGAATCTCCCTGGTATTCGTGGGGGGAAGGGAGGAGGCGGCTAGCGCCTGCCCCCGTGACCCGGCGTGACTGGGGCAGCGATCAGGAGCACGGGGGGGGGGGCCCCTGACGCGGTGGGCGGGAATCCCGGATGGTTTCCATGTTGCCGGTTGGAGAGGCTGGGTGGGGTGTGGCCACACAGGGCGACCAGCAAACGACGGGGGAGGGAACGTGTGACCTGGATGTGTGGGGGGTTGCGCACCTGCTTGGACGGTGTGGGGTGCGTGTGGAGAGCTCGTGTGGCGGGGGCCGGAGAGCCAGATTGGGGAACAGCAGGTTACTGAGGGCGGGAGGTTCCGTGGCCAGCCACACTGGGGGCACGAGAGTTGAGGATCTGGAAGAATCCAGGAGATCTGGAAAGAGCTCGCATGGGCTGAGAGGGAATTCCGGGAGGAGGCTCAGGGCAGAAGGTTTGAAGAAAGCGCACCTGGTGTGTCGCCTCCACTGATGGGTCAGGAGCCAGGAAGCCTAGCGCTGTTAGGAATGACGTCATCACCGACCTCAGGGCCAGCCTCCCTGTGGCTCCTGGATCAGCACTTGGGGGTCGTGAGGGTCTCGGGCGGACCAGGAGGGAGGGAGCCTGGCCCTGGTGGGAAAGGGAAGGCTGGCTCTTGGGGGCCACCTGCGTCCGGAGGCAGGGCTCAGTTTGTGTTTCTTAAAGAATTGCCGCGAGCGGGCTTCAAGGCCGAGAGCAAAGTTCTGGTGGGGAAGAACCAAGTACAGGAGGCGGTTGGTTGTTGACGGGCAGCTCGCAGACAAGGCAGAGGGAGCGAGGTCCCCAGCACAGGCGAAGGGAAGCCTTCCCAAGGGGCCGGCCGCCCTCAACTCCATGATCTTGGCTGTGCTAACACGGGGCGCTTCCTGAAGGAGGTTTCCTACGGGCCACACTGCCGGCCGGTAGTGGTTTACTCGTGCTGTGTTACTCCATTTCCACCCGCTCTCCTGCTAGAGCCGCGGCCCTCCTGACTCTCGATGGGCATTTTTAGCCCGGTCCAGACCCCTCTGTGGCCTTGACCGTGGGCCGAGTCCCTCCAGCCCCTCCCCACACTGTTCTTTCTCGGTGTTTCTCAGCTGGTCTGGCTCCAGGACCAACCCCAAAGTCTTGTGGAATGTACCAGAACACCCTCCTCACTCCCACATTCCTCTGTGCTGCACCGCGCCCCATTCGATACCGCCAACCCCCTGCTCGGGCTGGGGAGGGCGCACAGTCCGCGTCGGCGGGCCGACTCCATACACTCTCCTGGTAGGCCCGCTGCACACGGCATCCGGAAGAAGGCCGCTGTCCGTGTGTCCTGACGGTGTTGACGCTCTCCGAGCCGGCAAGGCTGACGAGAGCAGGAGGTGGAAATGGAGGGCGTGGGAACCCCTTCCCCTTCCGGAGGAGATCGGTGAGCCAGGTTGCGGCCGTCCAGCCGCTGGCTTGCCTGGGGTCACGCCGAGACTCGCTGTACGTTTTCACCTCCCCCTGTTTGCAGATCGACGAGCAGAGTGATGTAATCCTACTGAACGGTCGTCCGATTCTTTGTTTCAGGGAATCGTGGGTAACCTGGCCAGCGGCAAGTCGGCCCTGGTGCACCGGTACCTGACCGGCACCTACGTCCAGGAGGAGTCTCCCGAAGGTATGCTGTGTGGCACGCCACGTCGAGCGCGGGAGCCCTGAGCTTACGGCAGTGCTCTGTAGCGTACTCTAAATCGTAACTGTGATGCACACGTTTTGAGAAAGAATAAAATACCAGGCACTGAAAATCCTTAGGTACGTTCTCTCTTCTGCACTATTTTTTGCCAACTGACGATACTGCCTCTGGCATTTGGAGCAGCAGAGTAGAGCCTTGAAATGCTGTTGAACTTACTTCCTATCCAACAGTCCTGGTGTTTCAAATGTTAATCCAGGGTCACCCCTTTAAACGTGACTCGGACATTTGTCTGTTCCGGGCACTAAGTTTGTTCGCAACCCGTACGTCCCGTCACCTAGTCATAGATAGGAGCCGTTCAGGTTACCACCACTGTATGTTTCCCCCATATGCTGTATTCTAAACATTTAAGAACCGTTTTGCATGAGAGCAAGAGATTTTGTTCGCCATTAGGCTTTTGCTTCTTGAGTTAACATGTTCATATTTTGGTTTTGGCTTTAAGTAGAGCTAAGGCAGTGCAGTGACAGGAAGCCACGTGACCCCTGTGTTCTTAGCCCACGTAGAGTTCACGGGTAGTTTTCTGAGTTATATTTTCTCTCCGTGTAACCTGTTAAAATCCAACTCTGAGACACTGAATTTCTGGTTCCTTCTTTTTCTTACTGGCTGTTCCATTCTTTGCAGATATGGATGCAGGTAACTATACATTTTCTTCATGGCAGAACTTGTCTTGTTGGAAGAGAGGAGAGACACAACTTCGCACTGTAGTGTTCCTTGCCTCCTCGTTCTGTGTGTCATCCGATTTTGTTTCATTTCATCCTTTTATTTCAGTTGAACATTTCACCCTGTTTTGTCCCTTAGATGTCTTCTTAGCAGTAGTCCTGAGTAGCCTCCCGTGTTTCCTGTAACACCTGTTCTAGCATTTAACTCTCGTCCCGGATCCCGTGGGTAACCATTCAGAAGAGTCGAGAAGGCTGGCGTTCTGGGGCCCTTTGGGGCTCTGCCGTCATTGTGCAGAATTCCGCCACCCTGTCACCACAGCCTCGTGGTGCTCACCACAGGGCGAGGCCCGCTCTTCCATTGTCCACGAGGGGAGGAGAGCTTAGGGCGATCGGTCATTGAGGCTCCTGGTGGGGGGATCGGAGGGAGGCAGGGCGCCTGTCCGATGGAGAACGGATGCACATGCTAGAAAATGGCATGGTTTGGAGACGGGGCCAGGGGTGGGGGTGGGGCAGCAAGGAGAGAAGGTTCCAGGTCTTTCTGACTTCTTCCCTGGGATCTGCGCCTGAGCTGTGCTGGTGTTGGATTTGTTCCTTGGTGTCCGAGCGTGGAATTTAGTCATTTTGATTCCACGTGGAGAGTCAGAACATCTTTCTCGGGCTTTCCACTTCCTCGCCGGGTTAGGCGTTGTGTGGGTCAGTGACCCCAGTGCCGAGGGACTGGCTGGCCTGACCTCACATGATCCCCTCCTCTGGTAAACCTGCCTGCACTCTCCTCAGATGCTCTGTTTCCCGCCGGGGACCTGATGTGGCCCCCGGTTTTGCCACCAGCGCTCCAGCGTCGGTCTCGGCGTCCCGTGCGGTCAGTGTGGGAGTCGCAGAGCTGAGGACACCGTTCCCGCCCCACACGGCGCTGTTCTGTCATTGTGGCTTCTGCTGCGTCCTCATTTGCTATTTTCCGTCTATTCCATCGCGTTTGGGCCTGTGGTTTCTTTGCCGGGAGCCCTTCTATTTTGATGAGCATAAAGGCGTTTTTCTTGCATGTTCCTACTTCACAAGTAGTAAAAATTGTACCCAGTGGGGTGACTTAAACCGTGGTCTCTAATGAATCCACTGCTTTCACCCATTTTACTCTGCTGAATTTCACGGCATCGCATACAGTTTTAAAAATGTGTGGTTTTAAAGGGCCGGGGCAGGAGTGACTGCACCAAGGACGCCTCTGTCCTCACCGCAATCTCTCCCCCTCGCCCCCCGCCACCTCCAGTGGGGCCTGGGGCCAGGGCCTCCTGGACCAGGGGAAGGACTGTCAAATGATCTTCTGTCTCGACTTGCAGGGCTCAGCACGCCTACCTCTGTTCTCATGTGGCCCGGATCATGGCAGCGGCTGCCACTTGTGCCCTGGGGACGTGTGTCCGGGCCTCTGGCTGCAGAAAGGACTGGTGGCAGGTGCTGCCATGTGCCTGGAACCCTGGAGGCCCCAGTGGACCTCTGTCTCCCAGGGGCTGCCCATGTGTGCCTTCCTGGTGGCCACGTCCCTGCCGCTCATGCAGGGAGCCAACCCCCACTTCCTGTCCTCGTGCCTGGCCGAGTTCCGGGGCAGCAGGAGAATCGGGTTGTTTCTGAAAGGACAAGGATGAGGGGAGCCTGGGTTTCTCACTGTCTGGCGACACTGAGGTCCTTCTTCACCACCAGGGAGCCCGTGCCTGGACAGTGATCACAGCTCTTGTCGAGTGTGCTAACACCGAGTGCCTGCGCCTGCTTCCTCGAGAAGCTTCACATTCAGAATGTTCTGGAGTCGGGGTGTACCGAGTCGTTGCCCGGTTTTGCGGAGCGCGTCGGAGCGATGGAATCCCATCCCGTGTATGCCGGCGGCGCATTGTAGCTCAGCGTCACCTCCCAGAGACCAAAGGTCAGGTTCCCAGGCAGCCAGCAGGTGATGGGCATCTCCAGCGCCACGCTGGGGGCAGTGCCCTTTGAGGAGCCGCAAGGCCCGTCCATGGCTTCTGATTTGCCCTTTTCCTCTCGTGACTGCTGGGTGACCAGCTGTCTCCCGCACGCGGGCAGTGACTTCAGGCATGAGGCTTGTTGCTGCCTGTGCACTGGCGCCCTCCTGCCCTCTCTGGCCGTCCCTTGACTTAATTAGCGTGCGAGGGTCCTTCAGCGTCACTCTGACCGTCTCAGGATCCATAGGTGGCTGGCGGTGTGAGGTGGCGAAGGCCTCCTGTTTTCAGAGGAGCCCTCTGTCCCTAGAACACTCTGGCACGGGATGACCTCGGACTTTTGCCAGAACGTACTTTGCATCAGGCTGGGGCTGCAGGTGTTGATGTGGTTGGTTCTTTCTGGAAGGCTCGGAGCACAAGTCTGAGTTCGAGGATAACAGCTGTTGGGTTTTATTGGTGTGATTTGTCCTCGCTGACATTTCACCCTCGTAGCAAAGAGCGTTGACGTGATTTCAGTACTTTTAAAGATGCAGTTTAAATGAGGGATGGATTTTGATATTCTGTATGTTTTTTAAATTAGGAAATTAGCAGTGCAGAACTGGGCACCTCCTCGGGGGAGCCCGCAAGTCCATCAGAGTAATCTAAGGAGTAAAATTTTGTGCAGGCAAATAACCCGTTCAGCTGTGTGTGTGTGCATGTGTGCGTGTGCATGCGTGTGTCTGAGTCCTAAAGCCACCACAACAAATGACTACAAACCGAGTGGCTTAAATCAGCAGAATTCCGTTGTCACAGCTCTGTAGACGAGAAGCCTGAGATGCAGGTGTTGATGTGGTTGGTTCTTTCTGGAAGGCTCGGAGCACAAGTGTGTTCTGTGCCGCGGCTGCTGACAACCCCCGGCGCTCCTTGGCGCAGAGACCTGTCACTGCCATCTCTGTCCCCGCTGTGCGACATTCTTCCAGTGTCCTTGTCTCTGTGTCCAGATTTCCCTCTGCTCGTGGGGACGGCGATCACGGGCTGTAGGGTCGCCTCCCGTTCTCTGGTCTGCCCTCATCTTCATCACATCTGCCAAGACCCAGATGAGGCCACGACACAGGTATCGGGGCCAGGACTCGAGCATCTCCGCCTGGTGCTCCATGTGTTGTACACACGTGGCGTTTAGGCCGAAGCCACCATCGGCACCGTGTTGCCTGCTCCCTCCTGGGGGCAGAGGGGCGAGGAGGGACCCTGGCTCCTCTGGGGAGGGCTCACCGCCGCCTCCCTCACAGATGGGAGGAGTGTGCGGGTGACCTTCACCCTCTGATGGGAGTTTCACGGCTGCCGTTCACCTTCAATAAAAGGAGGCAGATGAAAGTGACCCCTTTGCCATCAGTGCCCTATTAATGGCCGCAAATTAGAATAGTGAATGATGTTTTTGGGCTTGTAATTGGAGTTTCCATCTCTCACGTGTGTGCTTCATTGTTCACGGCGCACCCCTCCCTCCCCACCGCAGACCCCCCTGACCTCCACGCGGCGTTTAACTCTCTCCCCTCAAAACTAAGAAAACGAAAAAGGAAAGGAAACCCGGAGGTCCAGTGTTCGTGGGAATGTGACAGACAGCAGGGACCTGCCCTGAGCCCCTGCGCCGTGTCCGGGCTGGGAGGCCGTGCGCTGTGGCGTCTGGAGAGATCGTGCTTTAGAACAGAGTCGGTGCCCTGAGGCCTGGGGTCTGTGACACCCCTGCGTTCTTCTCCCTCGTGCCGTGGGCCCTGCTGAGCTGTGCGGATGGCTGTGCGGAAGCACCTGGAGCCCAGAGCTGCTCACACCCAGAGCTGGCTTCGTGTGGGGGTGCAGGGACAGGCCCACGAGCTTAGACGGGACTCAGCTGCCCAGTGGATTGAGTGGGAGATTTTCAGGTCGGTGGGGACAGGCTTTAGAATGTCCATGGACCCTCCTTCCTGTGATTATAAAATTGATGGCTCTTAGCTAATTTTTCCAGGCAGTACTGGAACAAGACGGGGCGGAAGGTGCCAGAGTGCCCGTCCCTAGCTGTGGGTGTCACGTGCAGGCGGACAGCTCTGTGGCCACCGCCCCTGCAGCGAGGGCTTACTGGCGGTAAGGTCCCTGCGAGCCAGCTGTCCCTCCCCAAGTCCTGCCACAGGACCCTGCCTGCATCGGTCTCAGGGCAGCAGATCCGATCTTAGGAGCACATGCGTCTGAAATATTTTTTTAATGAATGTTTACTTAGTTGCTTAGACACAAACCATGTGGTAAACACTTAGCCATATTTTCTGGGACACATGAAATGTATTTAGCCTGTCCACCCCTGGAACCCTTTCCAAATCAAATAAACGTAAGAAAAAAATTTTGTCAGCTACCACTGCTCAACAGATGTTAGGGCTTATTTCTAAACACGGCCTTTTGTGCTGTTCAACGTTCCAACGAGAAAAATCTGTAAACTCTAATAAAAGTTGAGTAGTTTTGAAATCTAGCCACTTAAATGTTTTCAACAGAATTTTACCATGTTACTCGTAACCAAGTGATTATGTGTACACGATAATTTTTTTTAACGGGGATTATCTGTAAACCTTAAGATTACGAGCAGCCTACTGGTAGGTGGGTTTAATAGATCAAGCAGAAGCCCGGTCTTTCACTTCCCTATACTTCAGAGCAGTCTCTGACCCTGGAAATACCCCCGAGCTCTCCATTCGTCCGTCAGTCATACAGTCTGCTAACTCTGTCCTCTCCCAGCGATGACTCACGGAGGCCCAGGTGATGTTGTCCAGAGTAGGTGTGGGCTACTAAATAATTCTCCGTGGAAGAGAAAGTTGTAAAGTAAGAATAAGGAGGGAGGCGCCTGGGGGCTCAGTCGGTGAAGCGTCCGACTTCGGCTCAGGTCATGATCTCACGTTTCGTGGGTTCGAGCCCCGTGTCGGGCTCTGCGCTGACACCTCAGAGCCTGGAGCTGCTTTTGATTCTGTCTCCCTCTCTCTCTGCCCCTCCCCCACTCGCACTCTGTCTCTCTCAAAAATAAGTAAATATAAAAAAAATGAGGTTGTCATGGGTTTGGCATTGAGAACCTTGGCCGGACAAAATGTGTTTCAGAGTTGGTTGTCTGGAAATCAGAACACGTCTTCCCATGTTGTTGTGATTAATTCAACAAGAAACTGCGGGTCTGTCCGGAGCCGGGCACCGTCTAGAGAGGAGGGGGGCCTCCTGGACAGAGAGCCGTCCTCCCGGCAGCCATCAGCCTCCCTGAGCACTCAGAGGGGGGCGTGCTGGCTTCTGCCCGGACGGGCCCCCCGGGACCCCAGCCCAGGAAGCCCACCTCTGCCACGGGACTGGGAGCCTGTTGGCACAGCCTCTGCCTTTCTGAGATCCCGCTTGACACAACACGTTGTCACAAAACCATTTCCTTGGTAGGAAAGAGACGAGGGGGGCTTTCAGAACGTTTCACCCTTGTAGTTGCAGACGATTTTTTTCTATGGAAATGGTAGGGCCAAGGGTGGGTTTTTTTTTTTTTTTTTTTTTTTTTTAGAGCTTTAAACACGTGACCTTTGTGTCGCAAATGAGAACACAGTCACTGGGTCTCTCAAAGCTGACCCCCTCCCCCTATCAGGTGCCTTCTCCCTGGTCCCTTGCTACCTCTGTCTTGGGCCCCGAGTCTTGTCAGCGTCTTGGCAATTGAGTCCCGTCCCAGGGAATCCGAACGGCAGAACAGTCCAGCACCGGCCGGGCGGCTGCCTGCTCTGATCTAGAAGCCACGGGGTCCGTGTTCGTGGCATTAGCCTAGGCCCTCGGGTGGAAGCATGAGAGGACGAGCTTCGGTGAGCTGAAACGGAGCAGGGACGGATTTGCTCGTGGACCGGGAGCAGCGGAGGGGCCGGCCTTGGCTCTAGAAAGGCCCCGCCGATCCACGCAAGCTTGCGAGGAACTGTCTCTCCCACTTTTTGCTCCTGTGGGCTTCGTGCTCATCTAGGTCTCCCCCCCACCCCACCGGGTGGCAGGCAGTTCGTGGGTAGCCCCATGACCACGGGACCCTTAGTGTTGGCAGGAGACTGGGAGGAGAGTCGATAGTTACCGTGGCTCCGGCAGGGGCTCAGACGTGGCTCTGGCTGCCTTGCTGGGGGTCCTGGACTTTTCCTGTGTTGTCACCGGTCCGGCCTGTAGCTCTTCCTCCCTGGCTCGCGGATCTGGTGTCTGGGTCTGCGGCGTGACAGCCAGGTGTCCTGGAGGTGCCCTGGGCACTGCCGAGCTCACCCCACCGCTGCCCCTGGCGAATCTCTGTCACTCCTACATCGTCGCTTTGGCTCTGAACCTGGGGCTTTTCAGGCGTTGCGTTTCCTTCTTGATTTTCAAGGGCAGAAAACTTTGGAATGTCAGGCATTTGTTTGGATCTTCAGGTATCTGCTCTCAGAACCGTTTTTTTCTGCCACTACCCCCTCCCCCCGCACTGCCCTCTCAACTCACCCCTTCACCATCTGGGAAATGGGAGAGCTCACACACTTGTAACCATTCCTCCGCAAGGGCGATCGAACCGGCGGGGTTGATAGGCTTTCCATGGGAGGTGGTGCAGGAAGGGAGAAATACCGGGCTGAGGCCAGCCTTGGGGGTGAGCAGAAGAGGAGGGTGAGGGACACACTGTGTGTGTCCGGGGCAGAGAGGAGGGGCCGGGAGGCGCCCCCCGCGTGGTCAGGGGTCCGGGTGGAGAGATATACATCCCGGAGGAGGCTGGGTGTGAATTTGAAAGTATGGAGCTCACATTTCAGTGGTGGCTCATTAGAGATGGCGCGGTCAACGTTGTCTGCGGAACACGTGACGTCCCGTGAGCCCACACTTCCTCGGGCTTCCGGCTCTAAGTGCGAGCTCCCCTCTGGGGTCCTGGCCAGCTCCGGGCGCAGGACTTGGTGGGAGGGAGAGGGAGGTAAAAGTTGGCAGAAAGAATTCCCTGGGGGAGTCTGCGGTGCATAGAAAGTGCTCTTGACCGCCCTCCGGGTCACATGCTCCTGCGGGAGGCAGGCACCTCCAGCCTGAGGGTGGAGCATCGCAGGAACCGCCAGAGCTCTGAGAAGGACCTGCCCCGTGAGGTGTGTCCACGCGCGTGCCCCGTGCACAGCTACCGGTGACCCACTAAAGATGACAATTTTATACGGTTCACATAAGTTCACGGATGACTGAGCCAGGCCAGAGGTGGAAACCAGATTCTACCTCAGCGTGGTGTGTTAGCCATCCTGGCCGGCTTCCTGGAGGTGGTGTGTTGGAAGACTCTGAGGCAGGAAGAGTAGGAGGCGTGATGAGGTGACGCACGTCCTGGGTCTGGAAGTGGCTTGCTCTCGGGTCACGTGGCCCCGCGGAGCACTGTGTGTGGCCGGCACTTGTTACCCTTCTCTGAGCCCCATTTTTTTTTTTAAGTGTTTTGCTTATTTTAAAAAATAAACCTCACGAACAAAAGAAAACAGCACTTGCTCTTTGAGGGCCACTTGAGTCTGTTGATGGTGTGGAGAGAGCGGAACGGGGCTCGGCGCGCAGACCATCTCGCGCGGTGTCCTGGCGTCTGTGCTGCAGGACGAGGGGCGTGGGTTTGGGCTGCGTGGAGGAGGGAGGCTCAGCGCCCGGCCGAGAGCGGGGGCCGTGGGGAGGGACCCTCAGAGCCGGGTGTGGGGGCCCTGCGTAGCCTGGCAGTGGGTCAGGGCGGTTGCTCGCTGTGTCTTCCCCTGCAGGCCCTCCTGAGGAATGGCTGATGCAGGAGCATTCCGGAGGGAGTCAGGGAGGCAGCACCCCAGGCTCCTGACAGGCCACCGCTCGAGCCTGGCTTTGGAGACGGACGTGGGGACAGGCCCTGGGGGCTGGAACTGATGGATGGCGCCACGGGCACCGCTTACGTCCAGGCCCTCGGTGGCCCCGTCAGGAGCGCCGGCTGCCGTCAGTTCTGAGAAGCACCCGGTGTGTGGCCGTCCGGGGCCCTGCGCCCTGGCGCGCTCTCCGGCCTGGGCAGGTGCCCGACTGTGCCCCCGTGGCTGGTGCGAGCTAATCTTGTTCCGGGATGTTCCAGATGCAGCTCCCTGGGCCTTGCGGGTCAGCTCGGCCCCCGCGAGGGCGCCCAGGGGCAGCCCAGGGACACACGCACACACCCCTGCGAGGGCGCCCAGGGGCAGCCCCGTCTCCTCCAGCGCTTTGCGGGCTCCGCAACAGGCCTCGCCCCGCGCTGGCCGCCTCAGGCGTTCTCGGGGACGAAGGCTCCCCCCAGGATGGGGACAGGCCTAGGACGGGCCTCCTGGACTCCTTCCGTTGAGGTAAATACACTGTTTCCGCAGGAGTCTCCAGAGAGAAGGTGGAACATAGTGATCGGAACGCAGTGTGGACAATGTGCAAGCCTGGGCATGAGCCACGGCAGAGGTGAGACGGACTCCCCTGCCGGGCTCCCTCGCCCCTGCTCGGTCTGTCATGCCCGTGAGCCCAACGACTTGTTGCTTTTGTCAAGCTTTGTAAAAATAAATAAGCCAATAAACAAACACCCAACAGAAAAGAAGAATACGGCCCACAATGCCTGAGACGTTTATCGTCTGGCCCTTTACAGAGAGTGTGGTGACCTCTTCCTCTGCAGAGCGCAGAAGTGACATCTGCTCCAGAAAACATACAGAATTTCTTGGTTTCTCCATAGGGTCCCATCTAACAGCAAGCAGCCGTTTTTAATTTCTTGAAATAGGTCCCTGATGGATGTTCAGAGATGTTCCTTAAAGCCATTACTTTTACACACGCGATTCTAGGGTTGCGTATTTTAAAAGAGTTGACATGACGACAGATTACTTCTTTGCTGAAAAGTTGTTTTCACATGGATGACACGAGTCGAGAACAGTATGTCTGAGGGACTGAGGGACCGTCTGCCAGTGCGCCAGGAGCTGGGGACCCACTGTCCAGCTTCTGTGCTCCGTCCCCCACTCACTCTCGCCCTCCAGCCCTCGACACACACGTCAGGCCATGGGCAGCGTCACTGGTCCGGGAAGCCTTGTTTAAATATCCCGGGCGAGGCGTGCGTGCCCACATCTGCAATGCTCTCTGTATCTTTTTACCTTTTCTTAATGCTTCAAGTATATGTGCAAAATATTAAAAACAAGCCATAAGTGTATTTTACCCCAAAGAAACAAACGTGCAAGACTAAATACACTTCGTTAGGCGTCACCACACAGGCTCTTGCAGGGACAGCGGTAGGTGCTGGAATGCTCAGGCACAGTCCCAGCGGCGGGTACTGGGGCATTTGCAATAAACAGTTTACTAATTGGGCTGTAAGTCAGATTTTACTGAGCAGGGCCCGTCATTATGTGACTGTTCTCTCTAGCCGGCAGATTCGGGATGGGCTCCCTGCCCCTGCCCCATCCGCTCTGGGTTCTGGGGGGAGGTCTGCACCTGCTCGTGGTGCTCAGGCCCTCCCCCCGCACCCCCACCCATCCCACACCAAGCCTGGCTCTTCCTACTTGCTTCCTGTCCTGCCCGCTGTCCTTGACAGTCAGCTCCCTGAGGCAGACTCTGTCTTGTTCCCCCTCTGTTCCTGGCACCGACACTGTGCGAGGCAGCCGGAGGGCCTTGCTCACTGCTGGTGGTGGCTCAGAAGACCAGGGCCGGGTGCACCTGTTGCAAGGAGGAAACGCAGAATTGGCCAGGGAGCAAGTCCAAGTGGAGTTGAAGGAAAGGATCACATCTCGTTGACACTCTTGCCTGTGGCTAGTAAGAACCAGAGAGCACCATCGGAGTGTAAATCGGATACATTCTGTCACTTTGTTACTTTATCACTTGCTCCCGCGGAAGCCTGGCCTGAGATTAGAAACACACCTCCCGCTTAGGTAAGTGCCGAGACTCCATCAGCAGAGACTTGGAGAATCTTCTCTGTGGAGCATTTGAAGGAACGCTGTGGGGGACTTGCTGTGTCTTGAGCGGCTCTAACTTGTTCTCCTGGGTCTTCCGGAACACGTGGAATTAGGACCAAGTGTCAAGGAAAATCTCGGTTTTCCCACGCGAATCAGAGCTCTGTCTCTTCCTGTCTGGTTGGTGCCACCTTAGCGTGCTCCCATTTCACGGGATTTGCAGGGTGAGACCCTCTAAGTGCGAGTTTCCCTTTGGAAACCACAAAGTCGTCACTGTAACGTAGCAGTTACGAGCTGCTGTTTGAGAGGCCCCTGTGCCGTTTGAGGACCCCGATGGGCAGGTGACATGAACTGGCCAGCGCCCCCTCCTTGTGGCCGCGGGTGCTGTTCTTACCTGAGTGTTTACAAGAACCGCTCAAGGTATGGGCTGGGGTTGACCTTGGTGGGCGGCTCTGCGTCTGGTCCCCTCAGCGTGTTTGGAGGACCTCGGGCCCCTGTGTGTACAGAGCTCCGCCGCCCACTGCAGGTGCTTGAGCCCTGGCCCTGAGTTACTGGGGAAAGTACTGAGTTCTGGGGAGGGGTGTGAGTGAGCTCCGGGCTTTGGGTCCTAGTTTCCCCAAACAGGAAAATTCCGAGTGTGTGGAGCCAGGGTGAGTGGAGGAGTCCTGGCTCGTGATGCCCGGGCTGGGAACAGAGGCAGGGCCCGAGGCTGGAGGCCTGGGTGGTCGGCATCAGCCCTGGAGCAGGCGGAGAGGGTGGTGGGCGTGTGGCAAGTCGTTCTCATACAGGGGTCTTTCTGCAGGGCGTTCCCCGTGTGTCAGAGCGGGCCCTGGACACGTGCAGACGACCAGGCGCCTTGGGCTCTGTGGCCTCCCTGCCTCCCTCCCTGCCTGCCTGCCTTGTGCAGCGGTGACAGCGCGGAGCATATTTTATTCCTTGCAGGGGCGGACCTTCTGCAGCTCTTACTGCAGAGAACTTTGGGGGGGTGATACTACTGTATTAGAGGTTAGAGGGTGCTTTGAGGGGGGGGGGAAACTAACACAACGTAATGAGAATGATCTTGGGTCTGTCACCAGATACTGAAAATGGGAGATTGGCCGGGGCCACCCACCGCACACACCTGTCCGGAGTTGCTCGGTTTATTTTAGCCTTAAAAACGACATGAGCCAGAGGAGAGAACTCTCCGTAGGTTTTCTGTATTAAACTGCTGGTTTTCCTATCCCTCAAAGCTCCTGGAAGCTAAGAGGTGAGGAAACCACCGCCGTCGGGCAGCACACCACTTCCACAGACGTCTAATTTTCCACCTCCTGTTTGAACAGCAGCAGCAGATTTCCGCGGGGCCTCTGGCACGTCGCGTGGGTCCTCCGGTAACGCTGCTCGTCAGGGACAGTGCGGGGTGTCAGGTTCTCCATGCCCAGCGTCCTGTCTGCCTTTCCGTCCCGTTAATTTTGGTTCTGTTGGCTTGAGGTTGAGAAAACCTGAGCGGCACAAGTGACGCTTAAAAAAAATTATGTATCGACCTGTTTGCTCTTTCAAGGTATCCTTCCAGTGAATAGATCCCCGAGTATTTTTTGACTTTTTTTTTTAATGTTTATTTATTTTTGAGAGACAGAGTGACAGAGAATGATTAGGGGAGGGGCAGAGAGAGAGGGAGACACAGAATCCAAAGCAGGCTCCAGGCCCTGAGCTGTCAGCACAGAGCCTGACACGGGGCTTGAACCCACGGACCAAGAGATCATGACCTGAGCCCAAACCAAGAGTCCGACGCTTATCTGACTATGCCCCGCCCCCCAACTCCCTGTTTACTCGTCTTTAAAGTGATGTTGAGGGTCTGCGTCACTTTCTCCTGGAACATCCTATGGTCTTTTGATCTGCAGATTCAGATCTTTCTGCATTTCTGGAAGATTCCTTTGTATTTTATCTCTGAAGAGTCTTGTAGCGCTTTTTGGAGGAATTTGTTGTTAGTGGCCCCATTTATCCTTTCCTCAGACTGGTCTGTCTGCCTGTCCGCTCGCTTGTGCCCCAGGAGTTTACCTCCATCTTGCTTCCCATTTCATCTCCTATTTGAAATTCTCACCCCTTGTTGTTTGGAAGGACTGTGCCTGATTGCGTTCGAGGGGGAAGCGATTGTGAGGGATTTCCTTCTGCTTTCCGAGGTTTGTTTTCATCTCCATTGGCTCTTGGGTTTTGCATGCTTCCTTCCTGCCTCCCTTGCGGCCTCCTCCCTTGTTTCCTCCAGGGGCGTCTTAGCATGCTGTCCTTACTTACCATTTCTCCAGCCACCTGCTCCTTGGGCGTCTGCTCACACCTTCTCTCTGCTGAGACTGGCGCGCTCCCGGCTCTGCTCTGGGGGCCCTGCGGGGCCACCGACACTGGCTGGGGCCACCAAGAAGGCTTCTCTCACTCATTCCAAGTCCGGTATGGGGTGTGGAGAGGCCCCTGGCCATCTGGTTCCCTGTGGTAGGAGACACCCCCAGTCTTGAGTGTCCTGGAGCAGAGGGCTGGACCGTTCTGCCCTCGTTGTCACTAACCAGACCTCAGTCCTGCATGCCCACCCCCTGCAGGGAGGTGCTTGGGCCGCAGGACCTGAGGCTGGTTGTTATTTTCCCGGAGAATGACAGTATGCACGCATCCTCTGTCCCCTGGGGAAACTGCCTCCATGCCGTGGTCACAGACTGGGGCTCTGCTTTTCCTGCTTTCCTGTCGGGGACCAGGGTCTCTTCACTCACGGGGCGAGGGGGATGGGATACATATTGTCACTCCCCAGGGCTCCCACCTCCCTGCATTGTGGAGTTCTTTTAGCCTCCACAGAGCCTTAGGGCCCTTCACACCTGTGACTGTGCTGCCCCTGCCCCTGCCTTCCCTGTGCCTCTAGGGGGCTGTTGCTGACCCCTGGGATGGGGGGTGGGGATCAGGAGCCCCACACCGTGCAGCCCTAGAGCCTTCCTTTTCATTTTATGGCCACTGTTCTCTCCAGGTTTTATTATGCGAAGCTACACACACCCCTTTTCTCAGGGGATGGAGAATTTTCTTCCTCCTGCTGTTTACTTTCTTCCCTTCATTTTATCCGGAATAAAGGAAAGGAAACTCAATTACAGCGAAGTTCAAATCTGCCGTCTTAACCTAGGACTTTGACTTCTTGCCCGATCTTCCTTCATTCCTTTCCTTAGATCTGGGGGAAACGAAGTCATGAGAGACCTCGGCCTGCCCGAGGAAAGAACATGTTTAACCCTCATTTTACCAAAGTCGTGAGCTGAGAGTTGTTTAACCCTTGGAGGTACTTAGCAGCTGACCACGCACGCACTGATCCTTGCCGCTGGTCCCTTTCTGTAGTTGATACTTTTTTTTTTTTTTTTTTGGGGTAAACAATGTAGGTTTTAAAAAAAATTGGCAGAGGAAATGAAATCTGACTCGGTTATATTCTGTAAACGAATACATTACCGATGAAACTTTTTTCCTAGCATAAAAAAACATAACATGGCCCCAAATTCCTTTTAAATGTCACAGTACAAAACTTGTGTAAAACCTCCACGTCAGTAAGTTACTGACTTTGGTATTTTCATCACACTTTAAAAGACAAAAATAACTTTAAAAAATTCTGGCACATTCCATGATGAATTTTTTAAATATTCTCCCAGGGAGAAATAAAGCCATAGTCTCTTTCAGTGTGTCCCTCCCATTCCACTTGTCTTCAATAATTGGGAAACAATAAAATTTGTAGATATTCGTTCTATTTAATCGTGGGGCTAAATGGGGAAGAACATTTTAGGCAAATGGTAGGAAGGTTTTCATGGCCAAGAATGTCTGTGTGGGGAGTGCAGGGGTCTCAGTCCCTGACATATGTCCCAGCCTGGGCCACAGCCCACGATGATGCCCCCCCCCTTTCTTATGGAAAAGGGAAATGATACACTGAACAGATGTATTTAAACTCAAAAATAATTTTCATTCTTTGCCAAAGCGTGAAAAAGTGAGGACAAAAACCCACAGTAAAAAAAAAAAGAAAAAGAAACAACACGGTTGAGCAGGTTTCTTTTTAGTGGTCTCAGTACAGGACTGATTTTGGAGCTGAGAGCAGAGCAAGGAGAGGCCCCGCCCTGCCATGTTCTCGAACGGCCCCTGGTGCTGGGAGATTCCGCAAAGGCTGCGAGGCTCGTCTGTGGACAGGGTGGCGTCACGTGGAGCCTGTCTGAGCAGAGTCTCACGTGGGAGAGAGGAGCGCAGGATCCCTGGGCACATCTGGGCTTGAGTGTCCTTCCCGCCACGCGCTGGCTTGGTCAGCGTCTGACCTTTCCCTCCCCAAGGACAGGTGGGTGTCAGTAGTGACATTTGTCCTGAGCAACAGCGGAGACCCTGCGGGAGGAAGAGTGCTCTGTGAGCTATCGAGTGTTCTAGGTCTCTGTTACTAGCATTGCTTTTTCTTGCTCAGAGAACTATTAACGATACGTTAATAGCTCTCAGTCCAATGAGACGAAGTGATAGAAGTGTCACACGTCTGTTGCAGTGATCACTCCTAAGAAGGCCTCTCTTTAATAGGAAAATTTAGTTTGCTTTTCCCCCCTTAAAGCAGAACGACAATGCCGATGGGCACTTAGACCTCTCCGTGTAAGTCCCCCTCCACTGCAGGTTCATCTCACTTACCGTGAGTTAAGTATTAGCAGGAACCCAGTTGTTTGACGCACCCTAAGCATCCCAGACTTAAAACTGGTTCCCGGGAATGAGAACGAGACTCAGGATAGCCACCTGGAAACCTTTAGAGTAATTGATCACGTTGGATCGCAAGAGACGTCCTCAAGTCTCTGAAAGCTGTTTAGAACTCCCACACTCCTGGTGTGCTGTTCACAACACACGTACATCAGCATCCCTGTTCTTGGTACGTACAGTCAAGTCCGCCTCTCACCCGTGTTTGGAAGAAATGAAGACTATGACTCGCTTCAGAATGCAAGCTCAAGGGCACAGGGGTAAACGGGGACATTTCCTGGGAAGCCTGAAAACTTGCCTTCGGGTGAACCAGAGAAAGTGCTAAGTCGCAGGTGAGGTTGAGTTCAGACAAAAAGGGCCCCACATCTCTGTGGTGCCGTTTCCCCCGGTGGCCTCGCCGCGTCTTTGGAAGGAATAGGCGTAAGGAAAGAGGGACATCGGTTTTCCTTCTCATGGAGCTGTCATCACAGGTACGGGGCCCTGGTGCCACGGTAGGGCCAGTGGCTCAGCGGCTGTGTGTGGGCCCTGTGGCCTCCGGGTCCGCCTCCCCTGCCTGCAGCCCCGGGTAGACGGGTGTGCTGGGCCAGACACCTGTTGATGGTTCCTAGTTCAAGGTCAGGTTGGGGGACACTTTGTAAAAGTAAAACTCTCCCTGAAGTAATTTGATGGTACATAAGAATATCTGGCAGGAGGTTGAGCATCACCCGTGTAATGAATTTATAGTGTTGGCTGCGGGGAAGGCTGGGCACTGTGTGCCAGGAACACAGGATTGGGTAGACTAGACCTGCCGGAAAATACTTGGAATTTGGAATATAACATAGGCATCAAAAAACCTCTATGAAAAGTGAAGTCAGATGCAGGTTTGGTGGTGTCCTCTAAAATTTGGGGAGGAAAAGATCTGATAGCTGGGACCAGATGGGGTGTTTGAATTTAAATAGAGGGACACCTGGGTGGCTCAGTCGGTTAAGCCTACGACTTCTGCTCAGGTCATGATCTCACTTTCATGGGTTCGAGTCCTGCGTCGGGCTCTGTGCTGAAAGCTCAGAGCCTGGAGCCTGCTTCGGATTCAGTGTCTCCCTGTCTCTCTGCCCCTCCCCGTCTCATGCTCTGTCTCTCTCTGTCTCAAAAATAAATAAAACATTTTAAAAAATGTAAATAGTAAGAGTGGTGGCCTCTGCGGAATGCGGACCAGCTTGCTGCCACACACACTTTCCTCCTGCGGCTTTCCCCTTTGTTTCTAAAGTAAACGGTAGAGGGGCGCCTGGCTGGCTCTACTGAGCTCATGACTCTTGATCTCAGGGTTGGGAGTTCAAGCCCCACGTTGGGTGTAGAGATTACTTTATAAAAAAAATCTTAAGGAAAAAAACAACCTGTAGAAAGTGAGTTTTATTTACATGCCAGACCACATCTCCCCAGTACACAGAGGCCACATTCTAGTTGAGCCTGCTGATGATCAGTAGTAGGAGTTTATTTATCTATAACTTATTAATCACATTCTTACTGCTTCAGCACCTGGCTGAATTTTATCTAATTACTAAATCTTTAGGTTCATGGCAAATATATAGGAGTACTTAATTTTTTCCCCTGATGTATATATAGTACCACTAAAAAATCACATAAGCCAAATACAGGTGTCTAATATTTGCAGTTGTAAAATATTGAAAAGACATACTAATTATATATCCCAGGGGAAGGTAAAGTGGTTTTAGAATTGGGAGGGGTCTTTACGGGTAGAAGAAAGGATCACCCCTCCTTTTAGAGGGTCTAGAGTCCTTTGCCCAGGTTACAAAGCCAGAGATTATAGAGAAACGGAAAGCGGTCAGTGCAAACCCTTCTTGACTTGAATACTGTGATTGAATTATCTGGAAGCATCATTTGCGAACAAGACTCCACAAAAGCACATGAAGGGGAGGGAACGAAAGAGTTGATGTGACATTCACCCCGCAGGTGCCACAGAGCAGGGCGTGCAGGGGGACGTCCGCAGTCAGCCCCGCGCTGTTCCAGGAGGGCAGGGTGCTGACGCCCACCGTGTGCTCGCTCCCTGGGGAGGCGGGCGAGGCAGCCGAGCAGTGGAGGGACGATGGGATTTGGGGAGCTCGTGTGGTCCCAGGGACAGGCTCCGCTGGTCCCCTCCTGCCTGGACACACGCTGGCCTAGTGAGGAATTGGCCATGTGTGGCCAGTGTGCCCAGGGCAGGCCTCTGTGTGCTCAGGTGCTGGGGGCGCAGGGCCGGCCCAGGGCGAGGAGGCGCGCGGGCGCGGGGCCCGCTCTGTGGCCTGTGCGGTTCCCTCAGATGGTGGAGCGTCGTCGGGGCGGGGGGGCGGGCCTGAGGCTGAGAGCAGGTGTGAGGCCGGCAGGAAACTCCTGCGGAGACGTAGCTGAGAAGCCTGGGTGATTTCCGAGAATACGGACAGTCTGGATGGAGAGAATAAAGGGGATTTGAAATGCTCTAGGGATAAGCTGGGTGGAGAGAGACAAAGCGTGTGAGCTCACTCTTGGTGACGGTGTACCGTGGGCACAGAAACTTGGTATCAGAGGATGGTTTAGTTTGCCAGGGCAGCTGTAACAATGGGGCACGAACCGGGGCGCTCATACTGGAGGCCAGAAGTCCAAGGTCACGAAACAGACGTGTTCCAGGCCGGTCTCCTGGCTTCTCGTGGTTTGGGGGCATGTTTGGTGTTTCTTGGCTTATGAAGTCCCTGCCTTCATCTTCACCAAAATTTCCCCTTTTCTAAAGACACCAGTCATTGGTTAAGGGGCCCGGATCACATTCTGCGGCCCTGGGCATTAGGACCTCAGCAGCATACGAATTTGGGGGTACAGAGGTCCACTCATGATAGCAGTAATGGTGGGACGCCGCATGAAATTGATGCGGCTACACAGGACGTGGTAATTAGCAACTTGCAGGTTGGGGGATGCGTAATGATCACTGGGGTTTTTTTAAATACCTGCTGGGACACCAAGGGTCCCAGGCCCTCCTGAAGGCCCCAGAGCTCAGCCCCTGTGCCCACCAAGAAACCGTTGTTCTCAGTTTCTCCTGAGCACAGGCAGGACTCTGTGGCCAAAAGGACATGTAAGGTGCTGCCCAGACCAGTCCCTGCCACCGGAGGGCCCCGGCTGATGTGACATCACGTGACCTGCCTTGACATCACTCATCTCCAAGCACAAGTATTTTCCTGTGATGCGAGGGCTTTAAAAATCTGCATCAGATCTACTCTTGGCAGATGTGGTCTGAAGTGCACTGTCCCCTCGGGCAGGTTTGAGGTGACTGTCACCCTCCTTCAGGAGCCTAGATTGAGGCATCAGGAACAGAGGAAAGATTTTTGAACTTGTACACAAATCCCTGTTGGTTTTTCCTTGTCGTTCTCAGTGTGACCTATCAGACCTCTGGCAACAGGATGGGAAGGAAAAGGCTTTTCTAGATCCCCCATCTAACATTGCGTTTTCGCGAAAGGCTGAGTTCAGTTCATCTCACCAGGAAATAGGTTTCCAGCATCTCTTCTTTTAAAAGTTTTAAAAAATACAGAAAATGATATTGCTTACTCTGGCAACTTGGGCTAACTTTTCTATTATAAGTAGGTGTATTAAATGTTAAGTGTGTCTTTTATAAAAGTGAGTGATGACCCTTGGCAGAAAGTCTGAATAACGCTAGTAATAATTGCCGTTGGCTTTGCCCTTCAGGCGGGCGCCCGCCCGCGGGACGAGGTGGTCCCATTTTACATCTGAGGACACTGAGGTAGTGAGAGGTGAAGGAGGAAGGCCAAGTCCCCCAGGTGGTGTGTGGCAGCGTCCGCATCCGCACAGAGCGCTGGCCCAGCATCGAGGCTGTGGCCATGTCACCCTGGGGACACGGGGCCTTCTCCTGTGTGCTGGAGGTTTCCTAGCTCACTGTATAATCAGGACAGCCCAGCTGGGGAGAGGGTGCCATACCTTTGCCTACAAGGAATCTGTGATTCGGGGACCAGAAGTCATTGGCTGGTCTTGCCACAGGTGCAGACACGCCTGTTGCCTTCTCTGTTCTCCGTCCCCTCTCTTCAGTGTCGTGGTCACGCAGGGGATCGGAGTGGGAGTTTCTGTGTTTTATCGGAATGTCGGAAAGTTCTCTTCCATTTTTCTTACTGAGCAGTCTGAACACCAGATAAAGCAAGTGCGTTTTACGTGTTGCATCAGTGCCCAGAGGGAGTGTGCGTCTGTGTGCGTGCGCACGTCTATGTGTGCACACGCGTGCTCGCTTCGGAAGGTGACCCCCGAGCCCGCACAGCCCCTGGGCCGGGAGGCTCTGCAGCCTGCGTCTCCAGGGTGCGGTTATTCGGGGTGTCGGTGGCGTTTCTGGAAGGTGTCTGTGCCAAGGTCTGAGAATGAGAGCAGGTACTGATGTGTTCTCTCTCAAAAGCAAGAAGTCAGCATCCTGCTGAGGCTTATTAGCTAGAGTGGATTCAGAGCCCGGAATCTCGAGAGGCAGTTGGTCTTTGGGGTTGGCAGAGCGACCCAGAAGTGCACGTATGTCCCCTGTTCACGAGAGTTCTGGCGGTGTGGCCCGGGGCGCTGCGAGGAGACGCACAGGACAGTTGCGTGTCCTTCCCCACCTGGGTGTGCGTGGGACCGAGATGTCGAGGGCCAGTCCCCTTCCCACATATGCGCACGCACACACGCACGCACACGCACGCACACACAGCGCCCCAGCAGAGTCCCCTGGTGGTTTCCCGCTAACACAGTGCGCTCTCTAACCCCCCTCCCCTTCGCCAGCCAGCTGCCCCGCTCTGTCTCGACCTGTGCGGAGATGCCATCCAGTAGTTCTGTCTAACACGTGTGTAGTAGTTGAGCATCCTTCCCTTACTCGTGCCCCGTGAATACGGAAACACCATTCCCATGATGTTCTGTGTTTTCCTTTCAAAAACTGGGTTTCTCTTGAGGAGAATACAGGTTCTCAGCCCTTGAATTTATCAAAACGTTGTACACTAGGCACCTGTCCAGCATGAAAAATTCATTCCGGTTTTGCAAAACCCAACAAGAGAATGATCATTTCGATGCTCTCTGTTTCTGAACTCTGTGCATCAACGTGTTCCCGGGGAGAGAGATTTCCCGAATTTATAAACAAAGCCTACGTTAAAATTCTTCCCTTCTCAGCCACGGGTGATCCTGGCATTGCATGGGAGGCTGTGTACTCTAATCAGAAGTGAACACGGGTCCTTAAAGACTAACTCGTAAACCTGAGTTCAGTAGTTGTTTTAAAATCCAGTCGTTGCTGGTCCTAAATACTGAGAGTTGCCTCCAGGGCGACAGCCAAGGGTGTATTTTTCCACAAGCGAAGCCCACGTCTGTCTGCCCTCCTCACACTCGGTCTTTCTTGTGTAACCAGATTTTTTGTGTGTGGCAGGTGGCAGATTCAAGAAAGAAATTGTTGTTGACGGACAGAGCTATCTGCTGCTGATTAGAGATGAAGGGGGCCCCCCGGAGGCGCAGGTAAGTATTACAAGCAAATGGTACGCAGCCTTTCTTTCACTTGCTTGGCTTTGAGGTTCCCCATTCCACCGAAATGGCTCTAGAAATCAGGTGTGCTCGAGAAAGGTGATACAGAGACCCCACGAACCTGTTTTCTCTGATAAACTAATTCTGTTGTTCCTTCAGGCAAAATCCTAGAGCGAAGTTAGGTCTGCGTGGCTGGTTTTCACTTTGTGTTGTTAGGTTTTTTTTAATTTTTTTAATTTTTGTTTATTTTTGAGACCGAGAGAGAGTGTGAGTGGGCGAGGGGCAGAGAGAGAGGGAGACACAGAATCGGAAGCAGGCTCCAGGCTCCGAGCTGTCAGCACAGAGCCTGACGCGGGGCTTGAGCTCATGAACCGCAAGATCATGACCTGAGCCGAAGTCAGACGCCCGACCGATTGAGCCACCCAGGCACCCCTCGCTTTGTGTTTTTAAGAAGGAAGGAAAAACGGAATTTGTGCCGATTTGTCAACTCAGTTGATTTGACTTCTGGAAAGATCCAGTCCTCTCCCGCTCCCTGTTAGCAGTTTGCTCTCTAGAGCAGCAGGATCATTTAGAAAGTCGCTGGTCTGGAACCTGGAAATCTGATGAGGTTGGCTGGGGTGGGGGGCGGATTCCACTCACTGGGCTTCTTGGCGCGAGTGCGCCTCTGCCGCCCACCGCCATGCAGCACAGCGTGGCGTCTCCGGAAGTCCCTTGAAGGCTGTACATCCTGGAAACACAGCACAGGTGGTGGCTTAACTCGATCTCCAGTGCGTTATTTTACCTACATAATAATTCACTGGCCCAGCGCATACTGCGAGCTGAATCCAGGAGCGGTGGGCAAATGCCTGCCCCGTGGGGGTTGGCCCGTGGAATCCTCCAGACGACCCCGCTGGAGGATGGGCCAAGGAGCTCCACCTTGGACGCCAAGGCCGGGACACCTTGCCCAAGGATGGACGTGGTGAAGGGGCGTGGACTCAGGTGCTCTGCCTGTGCATGGCACCAACCCGGGGGATAGAGGCAGGACCCCCCCGCTGGCGCCTCGGTCCTGGCGTCTGGCCATGAGAACGCGTTTACTCAGTTAACCGAGGGCCAGTCCTGTACTCTAGATGTGCTGTGTTCAGGAGCGTTGTTTAGCCCAGCGGCTTCCCCCTCGTTGGAGATTTCTGCTGTCGGGGGATTGGAGCAGATGGTCAGCTTGGAGCCTTGGCAAAACCACGGGCAGGATTTTGTACAAAATGAGGCAGAGCGTGCTTGAGTATTCAGGGGGGAGAAAATCCCGTTTTCAGGTTACTGTTCCCAGGCACGTGGAGACATGATCTTTGTTTTCATCGTTTCCAAATGTTTCCTGAGGCTTTCCCCGAGCGTAATTAACGGCTTCACGAGTGAAGTCGTAAGATGTTTCTGCGGCTACTCATGTCATCCCAGGGTTGTGTAAAAACTCTGCCAAGTAACTGGCTTTTTGTGTGTGGCAGTTGCTGGAGGCAGCCCCTGGGGTGGGTAGGGGTGTTTACGGAGCACTCACCACCTGCTGGGCGCCGGGCAGTGAGAACACCCTTGGGAGGACGGGGTGTGGCGTGCATGTCCTCTCCATGGGGGTGCACACAGCCTTGGTCTGGTCCCCGGATGCTCTTCAGATGCGTGGGGACACCTCCCCTCACTGCTCAGACAAACACCCCTCCAGGCAGAGGGGATAGGGGAGCCCTCTGTCATCCTGGGTCCCCTGCGCCCTGCTGGGGCATCAGCCCTGTCCCTGGATCCGTTCTTTCCAAGATCTGGATCTCGTGTCATTTCAAGTGTTCATTCGGACTTCACGTTTATTTAAATTTTTATCATGTAGAATTTCCACAAGGAACTGACTGTGCTTTTCAATTACACGTGAAGTCAGCGCTTTACCCCCCAGAAATCCCCCCCAAATATCGGAGCTGGTGCCTTGGCTGTAACAACTGACCTGGGAACTGCGGCTTCTCAGAGAAGGGAAACAGGATAAATGTTATTATTTAATTTTCCATTTTCCCTTGGGAAGTGGAGGATCTTTGTGCCAGGCCAACGTGCTCTTGATTCTGCTGTTGCAATCACGGGCGACCCTGGGTGGCTGCTGAGCTTCTAGGACCTTCCGTTCAGTCGGCTCTGGCCTTACCAGGCGGTTACGCATACTGAATAGGAAGTACGTGCCCGGCAGTGTCGTTGTCTGTCCGGAGGTGGATTTGCTGTAGCTTCACCTGGATGCAGGTAAAACAAGAACAAAATGGCAAGAGTCAGGTGATGGTGCGATTTTCCTGTTTTTCCCTGATTTTTGCTAATTTTGTTAATTAGCTTTGTGAATCTCTCTAACCATAAATAGTAATATCCTCACAGGGTGCTTTAAGAATTCAGTGCCAGGGGTGCCCAGCTGGCCCAGTCAGTGGAGCGAACGGTTCTTGATCTCAGGATCGTGAGTTCGAGACCCACGTTGGGCATGGAAATTACTTAAAAAACAAAGAATTCAGTGGCATCTGATCTTTCCAACACAAAGACCTCTTGTGAGAAGGAGGAGGCCGACAGCCTGGGTGGGGGATTTCTGAGCAGGCTGTGGGAGCCCAGAGGAGGAGGCCCCCTCCCCCCATCCCGGAGAGGTCCCGCAGAGCTTCTGGAGGGCTCTGGAAGGGAGATGGTGTGAAACAGGGAGCTTTAGAGGCACTGTCCGTGGCTGTCTTCTGACTTTGAGAGGCTCTGCAGGAGGCCGGGTCTGCCTTCCATTTGTAGGACCGCAGTTGTCTGGATCAGGACAGAGGGGAGACGGTCCCATGGGGAAGTATGTCCGGCTTGCATTCCTTGGAGACGGATTGGCCTGGGTGGGAAGGGGGCGAAGGGCCCACTCCGGGCTGTTAGGAGAAGGACATGAGTGTCACCGCAGCAATGTGTTCCAGCCAAAGTCAGGCATCAGACTTGGCCTGACCGAGGGGTCTGCCGGCCACGTGTCCTACACTCATGCAGATGCTGTTCCCACCCTTTCTCTCCCAGAGCTTTGTCACTCAGTTCCCTCTCTCCTCCCCTTCTTCTCTCCCCAGTTTGCCATGTGGGTGGACGCTGTTATATTTGTCTTCAGCTTAGAGGATGAGATCAGCTTCCAGACCGTTTACCACTATTACAGTCGGATGGCCAACTACCGGAGCACGAGCGAGATCCCTCTGGTTCTGGTGGGGACCCAGGGTGAGTGCCGTCTGCGTGCAGGTTGAGTCTAAAGGATTCCAACCCTTGAGTAGTAAGTGTGGAGTCACAGCCCCTGTTTTTGGTGTGGAGGAATTTGAAAATGCTTTGAAGAAGAAATGATTTCCTACTAAATCCATGACACGGACATTGTCACATTTCCTGATGTGATTCTGCGGAGAAATCACCCAGTCAGCACCCTCAAAATACAACCCTCCCCAAGTGCTCTAGGGAAAAGAAAATCTGTTTTCTTTCTTTTTCCGTACAAGGGATATCTTAATTCTTTTGGTTATGTAAAACAGTTTATAAGCAATTAAAACGTGGTTTATTTTAACTTCTGGTGCACCTTTCAAAGTACACCAATTTCTTATATACAGCAGTGTTGTTTTATTTCGGTCTATTTGTGACGTGTTGTGATCTGCAGCTAATTTTTCACCTAACAGGGCCCTCAGAGTATAGAACTAACCCTGTGTGAGCACGTTTCTTCTTTTCTTCCAGGTCACTTAAAACTTGGCGTCTAGCAGAGTGACATCCCTTAAGCGGCCTTTTTCTCAATCAGATTCACTGACGCACTGGTGTCTACCGTCTGGGTCTTAAGTAAGAGGCCACGCAGATTGTTTTTATGAACCAGACGGCGGGTTAGCTTTAAAAACTCCTTTGTCAGAAACAGGGGCAACTTAAAACATAATCGTGTCAAGAAACCTTGGATGATGCCTTCTTTTTTTTTTTTTTTTTTTGTTTTTTGTTCTTACTCATGCGCTGTCTTTGTGAATTCCCTCAGAGCCTCCACACCTGGCCGGCCTTTCCCCCAGCCCCGATGGGCGACTTTTCTAAGCAGGAAGTAGGCTGTGTTGAAGAAGCAGGCGTAGCTAGCTGTTTGCATGATACTGGCTCTCTCGTGTGCGGAGAGTGAGCTCAGGCCTGGGGCGGGGGTGTGTGTTGCACGAACGGAAGTAGCATGAAATCCTCGGAAAGCATCATGTGTGTGCTCGACGTGAAAGGTTAGAGTCAGGGTTTCACGGGAAGCAACCCCGCCCTCTTGCAGCGCAAGCTCAGCCCTGAAACCTTGAGAGCAGGTGGATTCCTACAGCAGGAGGGAAAGACGTTCTTTATGCCCCGAGCGCCCTCTAGTGGTCCCGGGAAGCAAGGGCGTGCCCATAAGAAGCCTGGTACACGGAGTGGGCATATTTGAGGTGGCATCCTGAAAATTCTTACTAGTGTTTTATAGTGGGGGGTCCGTCTAACGCAGATCCTGCCTTAAAAAGATGCAGCGACCCCTTCCCCAACATGCACCGCTCCCGGCAGGCCGGCTCAGGGCCTTTGTGAGCAAACACAGAGACTAAGGGTAGGCATCTCCCTACGTTCCTGAGTTAAGGGGTTTCTATTTAAGACTCAGAATGTCTTTTTTCTGGGGACCCACTGTGACAGGGAGCAGGGACTTGTTCAGTCTAGGCCAGAAGGCCGTATGTGATTCATTTGTTGCCGTCTTACACAGCCGTGTGTTTGGTAGTGGAGAGTGGAGTGGGGCGTCCGGTCCCCGGGTGTTGGGGCCACGCGGTCCTGGTATCAGTGCGCATCCTGGCTGCGGGACCTCGACTGCCACGTCCTAGGTCTGTGGCCGGGGTTAAGTGGAGGAACTTGTGTAAGGCACCGGAAGCATCCTTGGGCCCATACGTGGAAGATAAGTGGTTGCCCTTGTTCCAGTTGTTATAGCTCAGTAATCAGTTTCACCAGGGGCCCTGGTTGGGATGCCGGAAGCACGTCCCTCTCTCTTCCCTTCCTCGGGGAAGAGCGAGACTGTGTCCCACGGTAGCCGAAGGAAGGTGTACCCGTGCCCCCCACCAGGATGGTCCCCATGTTTGTAGAGGAGGAAGAGGGGCTCTGGGGAAGCCGTCGTGTGGTCCCCGACTGCAAGGACCTACCCCCTTTTATCCCTGCTGACTGTACATGCGTCTGTTGAGTGAGTGTGTTTTGTCTGAAGAGGCCACAGGGGAGTGAGCACCTGAGCCCGGGAGCCCGGGTGGAGGAGGGGTTCCTGGCAGTCTCCTCACACTGGTTTGTGGGACATTGTTCAGACGTCAGCATAGCCCCACCCGAAACGAACAGGATGCGAGTATTATCAATTAGGGACCTTCCTCTTGGTCCTCAATCAGCCCCCTAATTTCCAGAGTGCCCTAGAAGCCCCCCCAGCGGCGAGAGGGTGGAGCGAGTATGGGCTTCTGGAAGGTTCCGCTCCTAGGTACTTGTTAACTGCTGGCAGACTTGCTTTCTGTGAAGCCTGCACACTTGTGCTTTTGCACGGGTTTTGTGTGATGCCAGAGAAACAAGGTGGGTCAGGCTATAGATGAGGGGCTCTGGGCTTTCCCTCCCCGGTGCTGGGGCTGGTGGCCTGGAGGCAGGAGGTTCTGGAATGGGAAAGATGAGCAATTACGTTCATTCCGTAGGGATGTCTGGCACGTGGCGGGGCCTCATCCACGGGCGGGAGGAGGGGCTCCGTGGGAATACGTGTCCACTCGTGCTGGAGTCAGGGACCCTGTGTGAAGGTCCCGTCAGTGGACAAGACATTTCCGAACGAGGTGGTTATGTGACGTGTGCTTAAGCAGGTTCTATTTTAAATGCTTGCAGATTAAATCGATTTGAGAGAGAGGCATGAGCCCTGAACAGATACAGAGTCACGGATGGAATGAAAAAGCAGGCTTGTGTCGCCCTGACTGCAGCCTGGTGCAGACGGGACACGGCCACACCCGTGACGTGTCGCTGTACCTGGGAAGAGGAGATGGGACAGAGCGGGGTGGGCATCCCACTGAGGAAAGCGGGCCGTGGAAGTTGTCGGGGACTCCGGGCCACGAGAAATCATCAGCTGGATTGCCGACAGAGTTCAAGCTTTTTTCCCCTCCTGGTTCCCTAAAAGATGTTTACACCTTTAAAAAAAATACGTCTTTTTCTTAAGTGTTGTGAAATCTAAGTCAAATTTGTTAACCTGTAAGGACGAGACAGGGCAAGATAGGTGTTCTTTGAAGAGATCCCTCTAACAGCCCTTGCCACGGAATGTTCTGGAACATCTGTTGAGGTGGCGCAGGTCATCGACCATGAAAGAGGCGTGAATCAGAGTTAGTCTTGATTCCTCTGAGGGAAACTGTCAGGTCAGGCCTGTTCCATAGGGGCTGAAAACAAAGAAGGAAGCAAAGTAAGAAAAAAAGGAAAGAAGGGGGAAAATGAATAAATTCCTCCCTCGAGATGCCCCTTTTTTATACTTCAAAAAAAGTAAAATGTCCCTTGTACTTCCTGCCCCCAAGGAAACAAAATCCAGAAGGTTGTTGCCCTCTTGTACGACTCCCCCTGGGCTGTGCCTCCTCTGACTAGTGGGGAAATCATCGGTGGGTTTTTGTTTAAAGAGCATCTGGGCATTTGTTTCCTGGAGCACAGGCGCCCTCAAGCCCGCTGAGAAAGCTCCGCGGCAGGAAAAAGTCCCCGAAAGGTGGCTGCTGTCTCACACCTAGCTCCGTGGCCTTAACATCTTGAACTTCTGTGTTGGCGTGTCCCCAGGCTGGCACTCAGGAGCTCCCTGCCAACTCAGGATAGGAAGGGGTGGAGGCATCTCCCACACTGAACTAACAAAAGGCTGAGTTTTCTTTTTTCACGGGACTGGTGGCAGGTGCCTGGCATCCCTGGTTTGCCGCTCAGACGTGCCGTCTGTATACACATCCTGCAGGAAGTGGGTCTGCCCAGGAGTGGCTGCTAGACCTAAGGGCGCGGTTCGCCCCCGCTGCCCTACCTGCCTTCCCACTCGTGCCTCAGTCTCCCTCAAACACACCAGGTGCTCTCCCCCGCAGGGAGCGGCTGGTTGGCCCTGCCTCCCTCCTGTAGCCGGGGCTGCCCTGGAAATCACACTGAGCACAGGGACCTTCCAACCTCCTTCCCTGCCTGACCTGGCTCTCGTAGCCACACTGTATAGTTCAGGGGTGCCCCGCATCTCCGGCTCGTTCCCTGCCCCCCTGCCCGGCCGACCCGGTGCCCCCTCCATGAAGCGCAGACTTTTGTCTGCTCTCTGGGGTATCCCTGTGCCCGGAACAGGACCGGACACGAAGGGCGGCTCTGGGGACCAGCATTGAACAAGCGGGTTGAACGGCTGCACCTGCAGCAGTTACGCGCACAGAACGCATTTCGTAGGGTGCTTTGTGCACCCACCACAGGTCACCCGCAGATAGCGAGCGTGGGGTGTTTTCCTCCTTTTTATTTTCCTCTGGAGCCACATTTAACTCTTACTCCTTCCTTCTGGTCTTGCTAGGCGTTCTTTTATCTCAATTTCAGAAGCAGCATCCTCCGAGACAGATTTTCACCAAGGAGGACTCTTCTAAATGTTCGAGATGGTCCCTTGGAGGGTAAACTAGGTTTTAAAATCCCCAGGTCCTTAAAAAAGCAGGACATCACTACGCGGAGGCGTTCTGAGTTGCGGGAAGCAGCCCGAGCGACTCGGGGTCACCGTGTCGCTGCATTTTGCCCGTCTGTTCCAGATGCCATAAGTTCCACAAACCCGCGGGTCATCGACGACGCCAGGGCGCGCAAGCTGTCCAGCGACCTGAAGAGGTGCACGTACTACGAGACGTGCGCCACCTACGGGCTGAACGTGGAGCGCGTCTTCCAGGACGGTAAGTGCCCCCTGCGGCGAGGACAGCCCCGCCTCCCCGGTGGGCGGCGCCCCGCCCACGTGACCGCAGGCCCCGCCCCCACCGGGGGGGCCCCCCCCGCTCCGCCGCTTGCGCGCACGTCCAGAAGACGCTGCAGCCCCTTCGCAGGCGCTGCGTGACCTTTCACGTTCAAAGCCAAACGTTCCCCAGGTCCTGCACGCGCTGCGTGGTACCGGACATGTTTGTCGCTTCTTCTCCGCTGTAGCTACTGGTTCTTAATTCAGGCCGGTTCCTAAAAATGGTCTAAATACCGCATGTGAGGCTTTGAGGAGAATAAACTGAAAGAGTAAAGGGAGCCTGGTTTGGGTCAAAAAAAAAAGAAAAAAAAAGACCAAACATCATTCCGACTCATGCATGGCTGAGAGCCAGCGCCCCCGGGCAGGAATTGTTGGTGACTGAATTCATTAGTGAGCCCCCCCCCCCCCCGGTACAGTGGGGCGTCAGACAGGAGGCTCTCCGGGAGAGGCGCGGGGGTCCCTGTGGGTGGGGGCGCTGGCACAGACTCCGATGCCAGGTGTGGGGCCGGGAAGGGGTTGGGGTGGATGCAGACGTGCGGCCTCTGGTGGCGGGGGTGGGGGGTGGGGGGTGGCGTCGGGAAGGTCTGGGGGAAAGCGAGTCTTACGGCCTTGAAGGCCTGGGAGAGCACCGCTTGTGCAGAGGGTCCCGCCTCTGGCCGGGGTCGCGGGGGGTGCATCCCGGGCCATCCCCCTTCTCGGGCTCCCATCCGCAGCGGCAGAGCAGACGGGCCCCAGGGCAAGTAGTAGGGACCGGCCTGCCCTTGCAGGACAACGTGGGTACGCTCGTCTACATGACCGGCTTCGTTTTCAGACGGGGCTGCAGGAATTGCACGCTTTCATCTTGTTTTTATTACATTGCAAAAGTCGTGTCCGTTTCCAGACCGCGTTTTCTTCCCCTTTCCGTAAGCGCCACCTTGTTCGACGCTTTCGGGCTCTTTCCTCGTGCAGTGCGTGGCCCGCCCTTCCGCCTTCTCGGCACGTGTGTCCTCCCGAGACCTTTGGACCGCGCGGTCCTCACTGCCTCCCCCGGGCCCATTCCGAAGCCGCAGCGTCCCGCCGAGGGCCCTGGGGTTCTCCTGGCCCTTCCTCCTGCCCCGCACGTTTGTGGGGCCCCCTCGGGCGTACCCATCCCTGCGGGGTAGCGGGCCCCGCGTGGAGCGCGTGGCCGCGGGCAGGCCCGTGTTTGCAGCTCCTTGAATGTTGGCCCGTGAAGAGCCGCGCACAGAAGCGGGTGGGGGTGCGGGGGCGTCCCGCGGGGCAGGTTTGCCGTCTGCCACCGAGCAGTCGCTGTGGGCCCAAACTGTCACAGCGACTCTCTGGCCCTTCGCGGAAGGCCTGCGGGCCCCTGATGGGGACGTTCGGAATTTCCTCGGACGGGCGAGCTGCTTCTCCACAGTGATTGTCTTACCTGTGCGTTTATTGCAATCGTGAACTTTCCATAAGTAAGTGAACTCACACATCATAATCCGAAGAATTAGTTAATCCTAGGGGAGGCCAAGATTGTGCCCCTGCCCTGCACCCAGAGTGTGCATGGAAGCGCTTTGCAAGTTGGCGGGCCAGCAGGGGGAGGGGAAGGGCCTTTTCAAACATCCTCATGTCACGTGATATTAAAGTGTTTCCCTTGTTGTGATTTGAATGGTGAAGCACATTACTGCTCAGGGTGAGTTTTCCCAGGCTTAGGAGATTTTGATACATTTTGTTACTTCTCCTTTTAGAAATAATGCATTCCCATTAAACATTGGGATTGTACAGAGTCAGGAAAGGAAATAATGCTCATGATACTATGGCTTCTGTGACTATTTTTATGATTTTGTCCTTAAAATATTTGTTTAAACGAAGATAAGTGTTAAGCAAGGTTGGAGCCCCTGGGTGACTGAGTCGATTAAGCAACTGACTCTTGGCTGCGGCTCAGATCATGATCTCGTGCTTTGTGGGTTCAAGCCCGGCCTTGGGCTCTGTGCACTGCTTGGGATTCTCTCTCTCTCTCTCTCTCTCTCTCTCTCTCAAAATAGATACATAAAACTTAAAAAAAAAAAAAAATGAGGGTTTACTCTTACTTTGTAGGGTAATTGTATGGTATATCTTTTTATTAATATAAACTCCTTAATTGTTACTGATAAAAAGTTCCTGGACCGAGTGGAGACTGTGCTCGGTACTTAGAAATCGCGAGCGGTAAGAATTTATTTTAATCTTTAAGGAAAAAACACCTCGGAGGGTTTAGAGGTCAAGAAATCAAGGCTCAGAGAAATGACCTAACTGCACCAAAGCCTTTGGGCCTGGATTGGACGCCTGTCTTGGGACCTAGAGCCTTAGCCATCCTGTCATTAAAACAGCAGGGACCTGGGTCCTGCCCACTCACCTGGGGAAAGGCTGGACCGAGGGGAGTCAGGGACGCAGGTTCACCGCCCACTCAGACTCGGTTCGTATGGATTTCTCTTTTCGATTTTCTGGCAAGCCTTAGGACTTGCTTTTATTTATGCGCTTTTTAACTTTGCGTTGTAGAAAGAGAAAGAAGGGCACATAGTTTCTTTGTAACATTTAGCTTATTGCTGAAACAAAACGAGGAGCTGGACTGTTACCCCAGCCAGACCTTATTTGTACCTGCACCCTCCCCCCCCTCCACTGGCCAAACTGTCTAATCCACTGGCTTCCCAGGTTTTTTCTTTAAAATACCAAGGACTTTTAGTCTTTGCTTCTTTAACTTTGCCTTCTCAGTGTCCTGAAACTGAAAACAGAATGTCTGTTTGCTTTTCCTTCCGTGGTGTCATGTTCAAATGGCTCTTGGAAGGTAATTCAGGAGGGATCGTCCTTAATAGCACCAGCGGTGTCAGGAGGCACGGATGTAGGCGGATTCATTTGTTCGTTCATCGAGTCCCTCACCCGAGCACCAGCCTTGTACGCACTGTGCCTCTGGTTGGGGGTAGAGAACAGGGAGGGCCTTTGCGAGGTCAAAGTCCCAAGTACGCAGAGACCCAAGCTTGCACCGCGCCCCAGGGAGGAGGAGGAGTGTGACCCACCAGGTTGCTTCCTGCCATCTGCTCACAGAGGTTCGGGATCCTACTACTCCTGCTGAGTGTGTGTCACTCTGGGAGCAGAACTCAGGCCTCCATCAGGGGTTCCCGTAAATAAGATTCACCTTATGAGAATGCGTAAACCCCGTAAATAAGATTCACCTTATGAGAATGCGTGTGATCACTGGCTCTGCGTCTGGGCTGCTGGGTCTGACGTGGGCAGGGTTACCCATCTGTTTGGAGAGCCCTGCGGGGAGCCCTGGGTCCCCACAGGCTGGACCACAGGGGATTGAGGCAGCCTGGAGCTGCACATGCCCCCCCCCCCCGTTTCTCAGTCTGTCCAGTTCTGTGCAATTCTGTTTGTCCCCCCCCCCCCCATGTCTAGGAGATCAGCTACAGGTATTGTATTTTTAACATGATCACCCTGATTTCTGTATTGGTGTTACATTTTTTGGGACCCCCTGGTTATCTGTTCTTTGGGTGGGGGGGCCTGGATACACGAAGATACAGAGTTACAGGAAAATAAAGTTCATTCTCTGCAGACGTTGTTTCTCTGATGCTGTGATTCACACTAAAGAAGAGTTTACCTCACTCCCTAAGGGAACCACCTGAGTGGGAGAAGCCCTTGCAGTGACACGTCTTTTGTGCCATTTTAGTTGCATCTCCGGGTAGGTAAAGGAGGGTAGCGTCGGTGATGGGAGTTTTCAACCTAGACGTTCGGGGACAACCGACAATGGTTATAACTTAGTGACAAAAATAAACTCTTCCCCTAGAAGACCAAGCAGTGCTGAAAGGTCGTAAAAAGTCGTGTGTATAAGTGGGTGCAGGACCCTTAGACCATTAACGGGCGCCATCTTGGGAGGAGGAAACTGGGTTCTGCCTCCTTGTCTTTATGATAGAGCCTCCACTATTTTAGTTCTTTCGAGGTGGAGTTTGGAAATGGTAAATTATATTCTCTTTTTGGAATATTTTAAAATTTCCTATCTTACATCGAATGTCCTTGCTTATAGCTTGTTTTGCTTCACTGACAGTGCTTTTGTGATGGCCATTTGCTGAGTATAGTCATCTGCGTCACAGTGTCGTTCTCTCCTTCAGACTGAGCATGAGGTAGAATCAGTTGTTTATGGACTAGAGCCAATAGATCCCCTAAGTTTTGGGGGGGGAGTATATTTTATAATTTTTTTAATTACAGCATCTGACTGGTAGGTGACATGTTAAAGATCGCGGATATCTAAGGAAACGTGGTTTCCCTTTCATACGGAAGGAGTAGAACTTGCTGGTGGTACCGAAGAGTTTGATTTGGCCTTACCCGAGCTCCTTTATGCCCTTTTCCTCCCTCCCTCTCCTAAAGTGAGCTGATAGAGAGATTTGTCTGTATTGTAAAACGGTTATCGTTTTATATATGGGTTTCCTGTAACGCATCCCGACAGCAGGTGTTTGTATACAGAATTTAATATTCTGAACACGTACATCCTGAAGTTATAGTCGTTTGTTAAATCCCACCTGGAAGCACCCTATTAGACGTGAAAGCACACTCACCTGTGAGGCCTAAGCTCCTTACCTTCTTCAGCTCGTGTTCACAGCACAGCAGGAAAGCCTGTACGCAACATACTTTGCTCCGACAGTAATTCCTAGACCTGGTTAAGATCCTTACACACCAGGATCTAGATAAATTACAAATTAGCATCTGTCTGCTTGACCCTCCCCACGACTGCTGGGGTTTTGTCCCTGGGTTGTCCGGTTACAGACTGAACACTGTCCAGTTCAGTGATCTCACGTGGAAGACCGTTCATTCTAGAAGAGAATAGATGTTCTACGTTATATTAAGAGGAAACAGTTGGTTTTAGGTGCCTGTGGGCGGAGAGACTGGGCAAGGGCATGACAGGGACTCTGGCTCCCACTGCTGGTGCTGTCGCAACCCGGACGCGTGCTCGGGCTTCCGGGAGGTACACACGGATGTGCACTGCCCTGTGGACAGGCCTCTGTCTGACGGCGTGGTCTGTTCTGGGAGGATCCACATCAGGCTCCCAGCACCGTCATGCCAGCTCTTTACAGCCGTGTCGCGGTTCTCGCTCCGGAAAGCGCTTTCATAGACGCCGCTCCCTAGGTGTCCCCCAGCGTGCGGGTGGCTCACCTGGGCGCGGTACCCCATGCCCGGGGGGGGGGGGGGAGCTGCGTGACTGGCCCAGGGGGTTTTCGGTACGTCAGGGAGCCTCCGTTGGCTTTCTGTCCTTTGCTTCCAGAGACGGGAATCCTGATGTACAAAGAATCCCATTTCGCATGAAACGTCGGCAGCTGCCTGGCCCTCATTACGGGAGCGTCCAGCACAGGAGTCACCGTATTAACGAGCCCGGTTTGTGCAGCCTAATTGCACGTATTAGAGCATCATTAAGTGTGCGCAATCTTCAGGGATTTTGCTCCGAGTGCTGCCTCGTCCCGTGCCTCGGTGTTTTGCCGACGCCACAGTCTTTTGTTTGTGCTGCTAAAGGATGTGTCAGTCCGTCCTATCCCGTGCGCTCTCGGAACCAGCTTAAATTTTACTGCTGTTATTATTTGTTTTGTGGCTGCTGGTTTTCTCGTTATTGTGTTAGAGATTGGAGTCCATTTATTTTCGTGTGTGGTAGATTCCCTTTTCCAAAGGAGCGCTTCCGAAAGTAAGGTTTTTCACGCTTAGAAGCAAGCCATATGTATGTGGACATCTGGCCTTGAATAATACGTACTGAAGAGGTGAACGGAGTCATTAAGGGTCTGTGAGTGTGTATTTTTTTTTATCATTTGTAATAATGACGAATATTTATGTCACAGTTTAAGGGCTTGGTGTAAGATGGTAGATCTTAATAGGCCCTGTTGACAGCTGATGTCAGGTCTGCGTGTCCTTTTCTGACCATGGCTTTCTCTGTGCCTCTGTGCCTGTCACTATCCCCGTGACCCCATTTCCTCCCCACCCCGCCCTTGGTTCAACCTCACGGCCCCCCCACTGCACTGAAAAGATGGACATTCAAGACTTCCCAGGACAGATGGGTAGTTAGTTTATATTATGATGGGGCAAATTTCAGCTGCTTTATTCAGGGGCGTTAATATTTAAAATTGTTTTTTAATGTTTATCTATTTTGAGAGAGAGAGAGAGAGAGAGAGGGAGAATCCCAAGCAGTCTCCGCACTGTCAGCGCAGAGCCTGACACGGGCTCGTATCTGCAAACTGTGAGATCGTGACCTGAGCCGAAAACAAGAGTCAGACGCTGAACCAACTCAGCCACCCAGGTGCCCCTAGGGGGGTAGTATTTTAGAACTTTCTAGGGGTGCATGGGTGGCTCAGTCGGTTGGGTGTCTGACTTCAGCTCAGGTCATGATCTCACAGCTCGTGAGCTCGAGCCCCACATCGGGCTCTGTGCTGACAGCTCAGAGGCTGGAGCTGCTTCGGATTCTGTGTCTCCCTCTCTCTCTCTGCCCTCCCCTGCTTCCGCTCCATCTCTCTCTCTCTCTCAAACATAAAGAAACATTTATTTAAAAAAAAAAAAACTTTCTAAGAACAAGGATGAAAGTTATATACATATGGCCGAAATAGGAGAAAGGAAGAGCAGGAAAACACTATCGGGTTCCTCTACAGGGAGTTGGTTGAGTCCAATGCCTCTGGCGTGGCTTCAGTTTGGCCCCCGTTCTGCTGTCATCATTAGCCACCAGTGTCATTGGCTGTCACTGCCTGGCGGCTTCTAGTGTGGTCAAATCCCACGGAAGTTAGAACCTGCAGGTTGATTCCAAAAGAGCCACGTCTGCCCGTTGTTTATAACCTCTCATTAAATGGAAAAGGGACCTACCTAGTGTTGACGTGATGCAGACTTTGGGTTGAGCCTGTGGGTGGGAAGGGTATGTTTGCGGTGAGGAAGAGCTTGTAGCTTTGGGTGGGTCATTCTGTTTCTGCTCTTGCCCTCGGTTATGTGTGGATGGGAAAGGGCGTGAATGATTTACACTGATTAGTTTTATGAAACATGACATTGTCAGTACCGTTTGTATGTGCATTTTTTTAATGTTTATTTATTTTTGAGAGAGAGAGAGAGTGCATGAGCCGGGGAGGGCAGAGAGAGAGGGAGACACAATCTGAAGCCGGCTCCAGGCTCTGGAGCTGTCAGCACAGAGCCCGATGTGGGGCTCGAACTCACGGACCGCGAGATCATGACCGCAGCCGAAGTCGGACACCTAACTTGACTGAGTCACCCAGGCGCCCCTGTATATGCATTTTTAAAAAATGTTTATTATTTATTTTGGGAGAGAGAAGGAGCACAAGTTGGGAAGGGGCAGAGAGAGAGAGAGGGAGAGAGAAAATCCCAAGCAGGCTCCATGCTGCCAGTGTAGAGCCCGGAGCGGGGCTTGATCCCACGAACCGTGAGATCGTGACCTGAGCTGAAATCAAGAGTCAGATGCTTAACGGACTGAGCCACCCAGGCGTCCCTGTATGTGCACTTTTAAATTCGGTTTATTTCTTAACCAGAGAAGCTTTCTCTATAACAGGGTTGAGTCACAAAATGAAATCATTAATACCAAGGCTAAAGTATCAGCATTAGCTGTATTTAAGCCGTATTTTCAGGGGCTTAAAAAAAAAAAAAGCAAAACCCAAACCAAAAGAATAACAAAAGAACTTTTGAATTAGTATTTTTAAGGAAAAAAAAAGTTAGAGTTAAAAACTTCTCGCAGTTGCGAGGCTGTGAACATCCGTGTTCGGGCGAGCCAGACATCCGGCACCGGATCTGCCGCGAGCATCTCCAAGCACAGTCGACAGACAGGTAACGCGTTAAGTTAAGGTGGGACTGTGACCTGGCACCGGCGAACACTGTCAGGGCTAATCCGAGAACTTGTCGAAGGTGCTGACCTTGGAATAATCCGAGTGTCTTAAGGTATTATTTGGAATTGGACACAAGTATGAAACCAGCTTGTTTCTTGCTTGGAGTCTCTTTGTCCAGAAGTTTCCTGTTTTGAGAGTTTCTGTCTCATCCATTGAACTGGTCAGTGGACCCAGAGGCTGGGCCTTTCAAGAGGGATTAACTCCTTTGAATATCACTTGATTCGCCTACAGTCCAAGACGAAGATGTTTAGGTGGGGGGACAGTATCTCATTTATAGGTGTGATTCCTCTTTCACAGACTGTAGCTACTGGCCGTTAACAGTACAGACTCAAGTGTGAAACTCGATCATTCTTAAACTCCTTTATGATGGGGTGGAGGGGAACGTTACCAGGAAGAGGGCATTTTTGACTCTTTCAAAGATACCATCCTCTGAAAATCTTGATGCTAATAAGATTGATGGTGTTACAAACAACAAGAGACCATAAATCATCTTCTGTCTCACAGTTTTGTGGACTTACCGTGTTCTCAGAGCCTTTGATCCTCCCCGGCGGCTTCTTGCCCTGAACCGGGAATGTTCTGTGCTGCGCCTCCCTTAGGGGCAGCCTTGTGCGGGCGCCGTGCCCACGCGTGTGCGCACAGACGCCTGCTTTAACCCACACACTGCCAGCACTCCTAGTGTGTGTGCTCTATCCTGGTTTTCATGTCCAGACCCCTGTCTTTTGCCCCTGGAATTAATTTTATCAACGACACAGAAAATGGTTGTGTTGTTAATACTTCCCCGCACTGTGGCCTCGGAGCGGGGATGTGCCCCAGGATTCTGTTAACGACTTGAGCCAGCTTGAATTAGCTTGATGTATCATTAATGCATACAAATGGCTTTTATTTTTGTTCATAATCTGTTCACAATGCCACGGTCTTCTGCTCTTCCTAATGTTTTCAGAATGATGAAACGGTGATGTACTTTTTGACCTATTTAACCCTCCACAGCCTCTGATCAAAACAATACGAAAATATTACTTAAATAGGATAGTCGGAAATGGTTACACTTTGTAGCTGGTGTTTCCAACTTATTTTGAAATCTTCTGTTTCCTTCCCCCCTTCCTCCCTTCCTTCCTTCCCTCCCTCCTCCCTTCCTTCCTTCCCTCCCTCCTCCCTTCCTTCCTTCCTTTCTGTATTTTTAATTTACATCAAAGTGAGTTAGCATCTAGTGCAATAATGATTTCAGGAGTAGATTCCAGTGAGTCATCCCCTATGTGTAACACCCAGTGCTCGTCCCAACAAGTGTCTTCCTTAATGCCCCTTGCCCATTTAGCCCATCTCCCCCCACCCCACAGTCCCTCCAGCAACCCTCAGTTTATTCTCTGTATTTAAGAGTCTTTACTGTTTTCTCCTTCTCTCTGTTTTTATATTATTTTTGCTTCCCTTCCCTTATGTTCATCTGTTTTGTATCTTAAAATCCACATATGAGTGAAGCCATATATTTGTCTTTCTCTGACTGTGAAGTCTTCTGTTTATTTTACAACACTTTTCCCCTAGAGAATACGGACATAGCCAGATTCCGAGTAGCCTCCGTTGACGGAGGAATTGTCTGCTAACGACTGGATTAGCAGCCCCGTTATGTTGGGTTCATGAGGGAGAAGGAGGGTAATCCTCCAGGGAGGAAAGTTGTGACAGTGTGACACCGGAAGGCGTGTGGCATTACCCCAGGGACGCAGGTACTTCTGCGTGCTACCCAGCAGCAGGGGGCCTGGTCATCCGGGCTCCGAGCCGCCTGGGGGTCTGGCTGGGAGCAGGCCCCGGGGCAGGTCCGCAGTGCCTGCGGCCGGAGCGCAGGTGCACTGTCCCCGGGGGTCGTCCTTCGGCTGTGGCCTCCGGGGAGCCCCTCTAGACCAGTTTCCCCGAGCGCTCGGAGCACATCTCCCCGCTGGTGAACATAAAGATCTTATTTCCTCATTTCATGTTTGATGCGGCAAAATCTGGGAAGGAGACCACACAAGACTGTGAAAATGAAAACGGAAGCACGCACCCTTTCTCCGGTCACATCCTGGGTTGGCTCGCCAGCACCAGCGGCAGGAACTCGGAGCCCACGGTGGTGGCCTTATCTTTCAAGGCTACGTTCAGGTGGTCCCCGATTTCTTACATTGCCCGAAGCCCCCAAGGCGCTGGCCCCTGCCCTGGGCACGAGTCAGCAGCAGCCCCGTCTAACAGAAAAGAAGACCGTCTGGGGGATCGTCTGGCTGGCTGTCGCATGATGAGGCCTGGCACTGCCTTGAGCTCCTCTGTCCCCGTCCCCGCACTGGCAGGTGGCGCCCCCCTGTGGCCCTCTGTGGCTCTTTCCCTCATACATGCGTGAGAGCCTGCAGGGGGCGCTGTGTTCTGTCTTCCCACAGCTGGACTCCTGCAGCCAGAGTTTGGGGTTTTTTGGGGTCTAGTTTTTGGAGTTTCTGGAAGCTCCCTCACATTTTACTTTGTGTGTAAACCATAAGAAAAAAAATACTGAACACTGATGCAGTCATCTGGATGCTGGAAATGCTCCCATTCCTGCACCAAAATGTTGTTATTAAATACAATACCAGGGTGTCGATTGCATTTGTATTCATTTCTTGCCCGAACTACAGACTTGCAGACTGTCACGTCTGGAAGGACGTGAGAGCGGACGTGAGAGCCTGGCTCACCGGGCCAGGCCGTCCCGCCAGAGAGCACCATCAGTCACCAAGCAGAGACTGGAGACCTGGGCTGTCTCTCTCAGCCACATGGTCTCACCTTTGTTCTGGAAATGTTAAAGGCCACAGATTACATTTTTTTAAAGTTTATTTAGTTTATAAACTGAATAGAGAGAGAGAGTGTGAGTGGGGGAGAGGCAGAGAGAGAGGGAGAATCCCAAGCCGACCCGGTCCTGTCCCCACAGAGCACGACACGGGGCTCAATCCCACGAACCTTGAGATCACGACCTGAGCCGAAACTGAGAGTCAGACGCTTAACCGACTGAGCCCCCCAGGCGCCCCCACAGATTACATTTTAAAACCCGGTAGTGAATGAAAATGCTCCTTTAAGTCATTTTTAATAAACTCGAGCCACCTCGCCGCTGAGGAGTTTGGAGTTAACCTGTGACGCTGTAGTCAGCACATGAATTATTTGTGATAAGCTGTGTGATAAAAGTTCATCTGCGCATCCTGCCTTCTCTTCACGTAGTAGAATATGTGGGTAATAGAACGTTGGGTCTATGAAGAGGTCTCTCAGATTCGATGCAAATAGGGCAGAAAGGAAATGTTTGCTTTCAAGTACTTGATTTTGTAATTTAGTGAGATGCCACCAGGGGGCATCAAAAGAGCTCGTAAGGATGATTCTCGCTGGCGTATTTTTTCCCCTTTGCTGTCACTATGGAGAATACAGACATAATAAAACTAACACAGTGGTTTAATAGATCATTTAGACCTGTAATAAGATACACTCCATAAAGCGTGTGAAGTTACTGGATCAGCACTACAGGAATACAGAAGTAAAGTTTCATTCATCGGGACAGGGAGGAGGACAAAATAAAGATGAAATGATATGTTCTGTGGTTAAAGGGACCCAAATCCCTTCTTGTTTTGTTTTGTTTTTGGTTTTTTTTGGACTTGTGTGTAAGATTTCAAAGAAAATTTGACAAAAGATTTTTTTTTTTTTACTAGAGTGTAATAAATATTATTTAGTCTGTCATATTCTTAATGGAACTCACCAAGAGTGTTTTTTTAGCCTGATGACAGCCCAGGTGTCTCTCTCTAGGATCTGCATATTGGTCCGACACCAGGTGTGAGCAGGTGGCCGTGCAGGGCTGGGGTGGAGGTATCATCATCTGCCTCTCGCCTCCCCCCTGCGTGCCACACCGAGGGCTCTCCGTGCAGCCTGCTGAGATGAGGCGAATGGCAGAATCAGGCCGACATTCCTGGGCAGGGGAAGGGAGCCGATAAGCTGGGGAAATGTAGACATTCTTCCGGAGGGGAGCCGAGGCGTGGAGCGGCTCTGATCGCCGAAGGAGCGGAAGGCCCTTCAGAGAGCTCGCACCTGCTGCTCCTCCGTGCGCCCCGCCGTGGGCTGGGGCACGTAGAGACCAGAGTCTCGCTTTTTAAGTTCAGGGTTTTCTTTTTTCCTTCCTCTCCTTTCCCAAGGTTGAGGGCTTCTCCCTGCCTTTGTCCACTAATTTATTTTTTGCTTTTACCCTTTATTTTCTCCCACTGCGTAAATTCCATTAGAAATTGTAGCATCTCAGATCGTGACTTTTTTTTAAGATTTAAAAAAAATATTTCAGAGGTGGAGGGCTGAGGAAGGGAGAGAGAACCCCAAGCAGGCTCCGTGCTGTCAGCACAGAGCCCAGTGCAGGGCTCGACCTCACAAACCAAGAGATAGTGACCTGAGCCAAAATCAGGAGTCAGACGCTTAACTGACTGAGCCACCCAGGTGCCCCTTAAGATTTTACGTATTTAATGGGGCACCTGGGTGGCTCAATTGGTTAAGCATCCGACTTCGGTTCGGGTCATGATCTCCCAGTTCGGTTCTTGAGTTCGAGCCTCGTGTTGGCCTCCAGGCTGACAGCTCGGAGCCTGGAGCCTCTGCTTCGATTCTGTGTCTCCCTCTCTCTCCTCTTCTCCCACTCGTGTTCTGTCTCTCTCTCTCTCTCTCTCTCTCTCTCTCTCAAAAATAAATATTTAAAAATTTTAAAAAGATTTTATTTAATCTCTCTGCCCCACGTGGGGCTCCAGCTCACAGTTCGTAGATCAAGAGTCCCACGCTACCAACAGCCTCCGATCGTGACACTTGCCATTTCTTTTATGTGGTCAGTGGGACTTGAACCCTTTTTGCTACTTCCAGTGAGAAGCCTATCAAATCACAGGCTGTTCTGTACAGATGGTTTCTGTTAGGAGATTACGTACAAACTGCGTGTTTGGAATTTATAAGGAAGTAAATCCAACTCGCGGAGCTCTACAGTTGTCAGCCCCCGGTGTAGGATAAACACAGCAGGACACTGAGTGACAGGAGAAGTGAGATCATGCGGGCAAGTTTCAGCCCAAAGAGCAGTAGAGAATTTGGGGGGAGGGGCCGTGTAGCGGGAGCCCTCGCCCAGTTTCTAGATGCTTCTTGCGCTGCATTCAGTAAAGTCTGCATTCACCCGTGCGCAAGGCACCGAGGCGGGTGCCCGGGACCTGCAGGAAGTGAGCAGAGCTCTGAAGCCAGGCGGTTGTGGACCGCTGCGGCGGAATCCATGTGCACCAGAGCTCCCGACGGAATTCTTCAGGGAACAATGGAGGACATTGCCCTCCTGAATACATGCCTGATGATAGACCTGAGCACGTCCCCTGGCCAATCCGGCCACTGAGAAGAACTGTGAGGGAGAATCCCCGTCAGATCCGAAATGGACAGCCCTGTCTTTTCCCAGGGGCTCCCCTTCCCCGGGCTCTTTGTCCTGTGCGCGTGCTGACCACCCGTCCTGACCACCCGTCCTGGACGGCCTCCGCCCCCAGATGGTTATTAAAGAAATGCAGACGTAGTCCTTCAGCTCACACTGGTGCGCAGTATGACGATGACGAGGAAGCCCCTGAAGACATGAAGTGATGTGCAAAGGAGCTCCTTTGGTGTAATCCGCAGTTAACTTAATTGCTCTGAAATATGGTGGCTCATGTAAGGAGGGACGGTTGAAAAAAGGCAGTCAAATGCATAAAGACCGCAAAGACCGCTCCATGGGCCCCTGCCCACCGGGTCCAGTGGTGGTGTGGGGGCAGAAACTCCTTGCTAGCACTTTCTGTGGCTTGAGTGCGTCGGCCCCATGAGGCGGGAGGGCAGGACCTTCGGCTGCTAAAATAGTATCACATCCTTTGTATGGATTTTGTTTTTCAGAGTTATGTTTCAGGTCCGTTTCTGTTAAAATATACAGCTGTGCATGTTTTATATATTACCTATTTACGTATATTTAAACGTTTTAGTGTTTCTCATTAGAATAACGGCTCTTTATAAAAATACAGAACACTCTAAAGGAGCCAGTTAAAACCAGCCATGATCCTACCACCTACTAAAAATCAGTTTATTGAATGCCTGTTGAGTCGATTTTCAATACTTTGAAAACAAAATTGGGACTTAATTCTATGTTCTTTTAAATAACCTGCTTTAAAAAGACCTGAGAATAGTTACACTGTGTTATTTCATTTCTTCTAAAGTCTGCGTTTTTGTGGCATCACAGCATTCCTCTCTCAACTTGTGTTAAGCCAGCATGGATTTACCAATCCCAGAGACAGAAGGCTGGTCTTGGGGCCCACCTTCCTGAGATCTGTTCTGTACGGAATTCTCGGGCGCCTGCTGGGCAGCAGGAATGCCCGCTTCCTGCTGAGAGCGTCTTCGATTCTCAACTTTTACGTCACGGCTGTGGTCGGCTGTGACATCCCTGGGCCTGCCCCGAGCCCTGGGTGCCCAGTGACCACTCCTGGATAGGTGTGCGTCTCCCCGCCGTGTGTGCACGGGGCCACCTCGCCTGCGTCCCTGGTCACCAGTGAGCTTGCGGCTACCGACTGGCCTCCACGTCGTCGTTGCCACCAGAAATCACTGGCCCGAAGACCTAGGGAGCCTCTCTCTTTTCCTAGGGAAATAAGGGAATTGATATCATTATATATTAGACAAAATTTACAAAGGACCAGATAGGCCCTTGTGTTCCCCTCCACTTACTGGCAAATTAACAAAATTAGGACAGATTCTGTAAAGATCCATTTGTAAATCTGTGTATACATTTATCCAAACATAAACTCAAAAGATTTAAGTAAAATCGAGGCTCAAATTGAAGAGCATGTCTTACAGCACTCAGAATGTTTTCATAATTTTATTAAAACTACTTTGAGGAGCAGCTGGATGGCTCAGTCGGTTAAGTGTTTTGGCTCAGGTCATGATCTCATGGTTCGTGGGTTGGAGCCCTGCCTTGGGCTTTGTGCTGTCAGATTGGGATATCTCCCTCTGCCTTGCTCACATGTTCTCACTCTCTCAAAATATATATATATGTAAATATTAAAAAATTTTTAAAAACTACTTAGAAAAGCTGGTAGATTTGGTTTAAGAAATAAGGATGGCTTTGGTGGGTCATCGGTCAGTGTCCCAGGGCCCAAGAGTATGGTGTGGCGGTGAGCCCACAGACAGCCACAGCCTCACCCCTGCAGCCTGTGACTAGTGCCTTATGGTGAAAACGAGGGACTTGCAGATGTGGTTAGAGACCTTCAGATGCGGGGCGGGGCCCTGAGCACAACCACGTGCCCTTAGAAGAGGGAGCAGAGTTCTGGTCACGCGGGGAGACACCGAGGAGGTGGGGACGTGAAGCGTGGGGTGATGTGGCCGCGGGCCAGGGCTCTCCGGTGGCCCCGGAAGCTGGGCGAGGAGGCGGTGGGTTCTCCCCTGGAGCTTCTGGGGCGAGAGCACAGCCCTGCCGGCACCTGGTTCAGCCGGTGATTCAGACTGGGCCTCGGCCCCCAGAACTGGGCCAGCATCTTCCTGTCGTGCTGTGGCCCCAGCTTGTGGGACCTTGTTGGAGCAGCCCCAGGAAGCCCGTGCAGGTGGGGAGAGGCGAGGGGACTCAGCAAGGAAGGCATGGAAGCTCCCGGGGAGAAATGCACCCCAGCTGTGCCCAGGGTGTGGCTGTGGCCCCGCTGGGGCTCCGGGGAGCCGACCCCCACGGCGCATGCGCACACCCGGGGCCCCTGGGCCCGCCAGGTGGCTGCAGGCTGAGCGTGACCACAGGAGCGGGTTGAGGGCAAGGAAAAGGCAACTAGTGGAGTGGCTGACCGCGTGCTCATTGACGACGGGGAGGCCGGCCGAGAGCCCGCATCCGGTCCCAGCCCCGTGAGCTCAGGCCAGAGACGGGCAGTGCACCTGCCGGCCACTTGCTGCATCCCGGTACCTAGCTCATCACCCCTTGCGGGAGCGAGGGGCTCCCTGATTCCTGCCTCCCACTCCTCACCTCCCCCCTGCCCCCCATCTCACCGTCCTCATCAGTGACCCTTCTTCCTGGATCCGGGAGCCTTGGTCGGTCCTCATCCTGCCCTTGCCTGGTGGCTTTGACCCCCACGCACCCTTTTGTCCTGTGACACCTGATCTCCCCCGCCCCGACCCGTGTTCTTGTAACTCCCAGGGCAGCTGCGCTCTCTCCCCTGTGGCTTTCTTTCCTGCACAGCCTTTCGATGATGAACCTTACTGAGACCTGGTTCCGGACCACCAGGTGTCTCTCCGCACTGGTCACAGAATCCAGATCATTTCAGGGACGCGGGGGACGTTTTAGGGGCAAGAAACTGTGTCAGGTGCTTCTGCCGCACAGCAGTGAGAAACGGGGGTCGGACTGACCGCCCCCAGCAGGGATCCGCTGAGCGCTGCCTGTATACATAGTCTGCTCTTACGAGACACCGGAGTCCTGCCGGTGCCCGGAGGTGCCGAGGTGTGTAAGTCAGGTGCACACGGCACCGACCAGCCGGGATGGAGACGGGCCACACGCTGCCCGTCAGCCTCGCCGGTGCCCAGCAGCCGGGTCTCTGCCCCAGCGAGTCTTTTCAGAACAGGAAAAAACCCATGGACAGCAGTGCTGCTGCTTTGGGGACCGTCAGGAAGGTACTTGAGTAGGAGTCTGAACACGCTCTCCTCTTAGCTTCACCGTGTTTTGTGTTTTTCCGTCCCGGCCTCTCTGTTTCGAGACCCGCACCAGAGACTATGAAAGCTGTATCAAGGTTTCAAAGACAAACCAGAAAAGCTCAGGTGGAATTATTCGGCTCTTGTGTTTGGAAGTTGAAGTGAATGAAGATGCCGCACCCCAGATGTTTCTGGAAACCTTGCTAATAACCAGACAAGCCGAGCCGTCGCTAATGACGTGACACGCTGAGAAACGTCAGCCTCTTCTTGACGAACTTCCAGTTTAATTCCGTAGAGACAGCTGCTGCCGTGTATCTGCTCGCCCACAGGCACGTGAGTTCAGCAGATAATCGAATCACAGCCTCGTGTTCTTGCCGAGTCAGTCGCCAAGAAAGCATCGCTCCTGGGCGCCCACCGATAAGCGCGGGGCAGCCGGCTGAGCTGGGCTCTTTTATCTTCTCAGTCTGCATGATGATGCAGCTGCTCACCTCAGTTTACCCAGCTGTGAAATGGGTAGGTCTTCCGTTTAATACCTCCAGGGATGCCTGTAATAACTGAAATGCAGCTGTCACGTGCTTGGAGGACTTGGAAGGAAAATACCCGCCTCTTACAAAGCAGCGGAAAGCCCGGGAAGGTGGTGTGATTCGGAACAAGCAGCACGTTCACTGTACGGTCCATCCGCTCAACGTAGACTCCTTCCCGAGGGAGGTCGGTCTGGCTCTGCCCTGAGAGAGATTGCCCTTCCGGGCCTGTCCCTCCTCCTCCTCACCTGTCCAGATGTAGGACAAAAAGCACTGAGTTTTTTTGTTTTGTTTTGTTTTGTTTTTTATAACCAGCTCTTCCCCCTTGTGTTCTGGAAGCAGGTTAACTCGGTATAAACTCACCCTTTTAAGTAAGACCGACTGACTCATTCAGAACAGTTCTCCGCGACCTGCGAGTGGTGAATTGAGCTCTCCCCTAGCCCTGTTCCTCGAGATGGTCGGGTACTCGTTCACTGAGTAGTGCTGATGGTTTCCTCCCTTGTTTTCTCACCTTAAAAAATGTCTTTCTTGAAAAAATTACAAGAATTTATCAGAAAGAGGTTTTGTTTTGTTTTTGTTTTTGTTTTCTGCTTAAAGGTAAATATGTCACCTGCTGGTCAGTTCGACCAAGCTCAGTTTCTGGGGTCCCCAGCACAAATACGTGGCATTGACAACACTTACTAGTTACCACCGGACAAAAGCCAAATTCTTTACTCTTGCTCACAGTGATAGACAATCCTGCAATTAAATAGCCAGATCCCTGAACTTAGTGTATTTTTAAAAAATATTTTTCAGTTTATTTTTGAGAGAGAGAGACAGAGAGCACAAGTGGGGGCAGGGCAGAGAGAGAGAGAGAGAGAGAGAGAGAGAGAGAGAGAGAGAGAGGAGAGAGACCCAGAATCCAAAGCAGGCTCCAGGCTCCAAGCTGTCAGCACAGAGTCCGATGTGGGACTCAAACTCACAAACCATGAGATCATGACCTGAGCGGAAGTCGGACGTTTAACACACTGAGACAGCCAGCCACCCCCATGAACTTACTATATGAAGTCTTGAATAGGAAATTCAGATACTAGCTAGCTTTTTTTCTGGAAATGATGCATGTTGCTCCCCCCGCACCCCACCCCCAGAATATGGTAGACGTCTGATTTAGGAACCTACGTCTGGCAGATCCGGAGAACGTAAACCACCTTTCTAAGAGTCTGTGGTGTTTGTCATCTCCCTTCTCTTGGTGAGGGAACAGGAGTGTCTACGGAGGATGGGCCAGGCCTAGACAGTGTACGTGGGGCTGCCGAGACGTGGGCACTGCCCCTCCGGCGCCCCGGCCTCATCCGCACAGACTTGGGCGTCACACATAGGCCAGTGGGAACATAAGAATAAAAACTCAGAACCTTCGAGTGTGCAGCGTAAGAACTGCTGATAGTGAAGTGATCAAGGATTGAGAAATGAAGCGTTTAAAATGGAGATAACGCCAGAGCTCTGAAGTAGAGCCCGGTTTAAATGCAGTAATTAAAATAGTTGCTAGGCTGCTCCCAATTACCTTCGCTACAGCAGGCCGCCTATATCTTCGCTACAGCAGGCGGGGCTTTGATTCCAATCAGAGCTCTCGGATGAACGTATTCTGGTATTTTCGGGGAAGTTGCAGAGTAGAAAACAGATGCAGCCGTAAAGTAATTAGAACCATCTTTCATCCCTCGAAAGAGAATGAGGATGAGAGAGATGCGCACGCCCTGGGAGGGAAATCCCAGCGAGGTGACCCGAGTGGTGGGACCGGCCTGCCGCGTCCCTTCACCCGTGTCTCCTGGCCTGTGTCTGGGCCACAGGAACGAGGCCCCCAAGCACCCTGAGGAGGCCACAGTTTACACGTGATGGTGTCCACCTGGGAATATTCAGAGCCGCCTCCTTCTGAAAGCCAAATTTGTTTTCTCACAGAAAGGATTCCCTTGGTTAGAAGTTTGGGGAGGATTGAAGGGAGGCTTGAGTAGCCGTGGTCTTCGGTTAGTGCCGGTGGTGACGGAGGACAGACCGGCGACACATGGTGACCCCGCACAAATCCGCCCAGTCCCAGCTGTCCTCGCCTACTGCTAGGCACCCAGCTGTTGCCCAGCGGGTCACCCTTCGTGGGAGGAGAGCTGCATGATGTCACCCTCATCTGGTGTCCTGACGACTGAAATTAACAGGAAAGCATTTTAAGCCAACAAAGATACGGTTCTGCTGAGAGAAGGATAAAGCCTGTTCTCTGAAAATCGTGGATGCAGTGACATTCTTTCCATCAGAACAAGAAAAGCAACAGCTTCAGGATCACCTTGTGGGACAGGACGGGTCACCACAGAAAGCTCAGTGAAACTGTACCTCCTCGGCCGTCGCCCCCTGGGTTTCCCATCCGCCAAGGTAGGTGCTTGCTGGCTCCCGACGCCAGCTTCCTCCCCCTCCTCCCGAAGACCAGGGATTAGAGCCCCTCTGCTGGCTCTCCAACCCCACTCTGCTGGTCTGGGTTTTCTCTGGGACCTTGCACGCGGGATGAGCCATGCCTTTGGCCAAGACTGTACACCTGCGCCATCAAGGATCTCCCGGAAGTATTTCAAGGATAGAAAAATGTTGGAAGCGAATTTTAGGAATTTGGGGCATTTTTTTTTTCAAGGAAGCGCTGTCCATACAGACGTACAACTTAATTTGAAGATTGTCCATTGTTTCCTTTTGAACATTTAAGTCTCCCGGTGCCTCGGATTACTGCGTGTGTTTGCTAACTCCAGCCCTTAAATGCTCCTTCTGCAGTGCTCCCGAGGATGGTCAAGGGGTGCCTGGGTGGCTCAGTCGGTTAAGCTACGTCGGCTCAGGTCATGATCTCAAGGTTCCTGGGTTCAAGCCCCGAGTTTGGGCTCTGTGCTGACAGTTCGGAGCCTGGAGCCTGCTTCCAATTCTGTGTCTCCCCTCTCTCTCTCTGCCCCTCCCGCACTCATGCTGTCTCTCTCTCAAAAGTAAACATTAAAAAAAAAAGTTAAATAAATTCACATATAATCAGAGGATGCCTCCTGATGTCTTTTCAGCCTCCCAGTGTGCCTCTGGGGTCCTGAGTTCTAAGCTCCTCCCCTTCCCCGTCCCAGGCTCCTCCCCTTCTCTGTTCCAGGCTCCTCCCCCAGCCCCGCCTTGCTTTCCTTTCTTCCGAGTGGCGGCAGCCCCAGTGCCACTTTCTCAGGGACGCTTTCTTTCCTCCCAAGTTGGGTTCTTGATGGGAACGCCAAGCACAGCTGGCCTGCGACCTGAGCAAGGTGTCAGTTTCTTCAGCTGGTAAGCGGGGGGGGGGGGGGGGGCACAGAGCACCTGCTGTGACGTAATCATGGCAGAATGCTCAGAGCAGATCCTGACGACAGAATTAGGGGCTCAGCAAGCTTAGTGCTTTAGTGCTGATAATGATCTGCGTGCCGCCCCGCTGAGACCCAGTGAGATCAGGGATCGTGTTCAGACTCCAACCCGTGTCCCCAGCGCCACATCGTCTTCCCCGGCACCATGGTGGTCCTTCTGCATGTAGCACATACAGATAGGGAAAGTGAGTCACCGAATGGCGAGATCACTCGCCAGCAGTCCGGGTCATCAGTTGCAGAGCTGAGATGGTCACCCAGGTGTCTGGCTGGGACCCCCATGCTCTTCCGTGTTGCACGTCCCACCTTCCTTAGGTGATCAGTAATTACCACGAGTGTGAATGTGAGTCATTAACAAAGAATCCTCAGGAGCTTAATAAAGCCTCTCTAGAGGACTTGGGAAAGGAAATCCTTCCAGAAACATTGAGGAATTGAGTTTTTTTCTTCAGTAACAGCTTTTTTGAAATGTAATTCACCTTCCATCAGAGTTACCTAGTTGTGTTTGGATTAGAGGTTGGTTTTTGGCTTGGCTTTTTGCCACATCTTCTCTGGGGCGTGTTTGTAATCTGAAAACAAGTGGCGATGGATACAGTACAGGATGCTTTTTATACCGTGTGAGGGAACGGTTTCTCATCCTAGCTGATTCTCCTGAAGATCTTCCAGTAGCATCCTTGGCTGCCCTAGAACGTGTCAAAACCCAGCAGCTTCCCGTGGTCCTGGTGTTTGTGGGGCCAGAGCCCAGGCTGCTCAGGGCGCCGCTAGATGGCAGCACCGCCACGGTTAGAGCCGCGCCGCCGGGGTTTCCTGCAGGTGAAGCAATCAACCTGTGAGCTCTGCAGGCTGAAGGGGCTAAGTTAATGTGCCACATCAATTTTAATTTGAAAGGTACAATTAATTAGATTAGGCATAAAGTGGATGTGATAGGAAACTGGAAGCTCATGGCAGAAGCTGGGTCAGCTCTTCGGCGTTCCGATTTCTCGCACTGCTGTGCAGCGCGGGTGAAATGCTCACCAGCTCTGCTCCGAGCATGCAGTTGATAAAGTTCCTACCTTTGTAGAAAAGTACTTACACGGTCTGTGTTTCATTAAAGGATGGGACTAGGCCGTCTCATTAGGGAGTACTTGATAAGGCTGCTCACATAAGGCTCAGCATATAGGTCATCGGCACGCTAACCTGACAAAAAGAAGGTAGCGGGTCCCCCGGGGTGGGGGGCTGGGGTGTCTCCCCCAACCCCTGTGTCCGCCTTCTCTTGATACAGTTGTGCTCAATTTTATTTCAAGATAGCTTTTTTTTTTTTTTTTTTTTTTTAAACAGCCTTCAAAGTAAGTTGAAGAATTTGGGTCTAAAAAAATTAATAGCTACAGGTAACCGCAAGAGATGTTATTGGCAGGTGCAGCGAAAAATATATTTCCACAGAAAATTGGATTTTGCACATAAAACTTAGTAATACTAATAAAGACAGGTCATTACCAGCTTTAAGCCAAATAAGCAAACTCAAAGAGATCCGCTGTCAGTGTGAATCTCAGTGGTTTTTTATTTTTTTTGAGAAGTGTAAATCAGCTTTAGTGTAGCAAGTGCACCACGGATTTGCTGAAATCATTCCCACCCCTTCTGACGGTGGGTAGAGTCGCTCGCGCCGAATAATTTACAGTCCTGTGGCAAGGTATGTTTATATTTAAGCTGTGCGACGGTGTAGCTAATGAGAAAGATAAGAAATTTATAGTCCTTGGTGATTGATAGGATTACTGCCTCCGCATTAATTGAAATCTGAGGGCTCACAGCTGTGGGCTTAAGTTAGGGGGAAAAATTACTTCAAGTAAAGGAAAACTTTTAGATTTGCCTCTGAACATTTTCAAGATAATTTTCCTGCTGACAGTATGGTTGGTGGTAGAAACAGTCGCTCCTTGCCAGGGCGTGGGTAATTACACAGAGATAATTATGGTATTTCCTTTGTGACCTCCCTATGGTAGGTGGTTATGAGTGTGGAAAAAAAATTAAATACTGTGGAGTTTTTTAAATGGCTTTAAAATTTTACATGTATAACAATAAAATTCTCTCTGGCTACCCTTTGCTAAATATTCTCTGAAATATTTAAGATGTTAGGGGGGAAGAAACCATACTAATAATGGTAGAGGCAAGTCTGTGATATTAGTCATCACCTTAAAATTTGCTCTGATTGTATTTAATCTGGGGATGTCCAAAGTAATCTCACAGAGCTCTGCCTGCCTGCCATTTTTAAATGCACCATTCTTGTTTAAGCTCAGTCTTGTGAAAATGTCTAAATTTTCCCATTAAGTGCTTAAAAAGTAATAAAACTAAAGTCATTAGCCTTCACTCATCAGAGCTATATCAGGAGAAATATTCTTTGGCGCAATAAATCTGACCAAGGGTTCGACATTCATATCCCTTGGATTCATTCCCTGGAAATGGACGTTTGACGGTAAATTGCTTAAGTAGGGCAGTTTAAATTTTTAATACAATCTTATTGTAACTGTTAGCAAATGATTGAAGTGCAAAGGGGCCTTATATGTTCTGTGAGATTTATAATAAACGCTCTATGATGCCTTTTCTGGGCTGAATTATAGATGTTATGGCACCTAAACGCTTATAAAGGCCAGAAAGTCTCCAATGCAGAGTTGAGTCTTTATAGGAGACTAAATCATGCTTTGCGAATGCAGACGTCTTTGCAGCAGACACTTGTTAATTCCGGTGTTAATGGGCTTCCGGCACCCGAAAGCCGTCTTCCTAAGGGGAGCACCCAGTGCTCCTCTGAGCCCGGCGCACAGCGGTTTTGGAAAATAGACAAATAGCAAATTACCGTTCCCATCACAGGTTTGCTTTTGAGATGTAAATTAATCTTCTCATCAGCCATCTTTCTCTCTGATGGAATGCCTTTGATTTATGACAAGTCCTGGCCGGCCTTTTGTAGGATCGAGGGGGCTCAAAGCTCCGTATTTGTGAATCACGGCCACTGTGATAACTCTCCTCGCCGTCTAGCCCCGGGGATGCGATGAGCGAGAGTCCCTTGACTGTCTGCTGTCCGGCTGCTGTTGGGTGCGGATTTGTCGTTTGGAGGCACGTGACTGGACGGCAGGACTGGCGCCTCACTGAGGGTCCAGCTGCAGCGCAGGAAGGCACAGCGAGGGGTGGGGGTGGGCGGGTGCCCTCGTGGACAGAGTCGCCAGTACAAGGTGCAGAGCGCAGCACCGTCCTCTGGCTCCTGCGCATGTCATTCAGAGCCTCTGTCGGGTGCGTCTTTAACACGTTTGAAGGGTAGAGTTAGCTACTGTACACTTTATATTTTTCCTCATCTCTTCGATGTGATTTTGCCCATCAAAAGAGAAATCTGGGGGCGCCTGGGGGGCTCAGTTGGTTAAGCGTCCAACGTCAGCTCAGGTCATGCTCTTGCTGTTCCCGAGTTCAAGCCCGGATTCAGGCTCTGTGCTCACAGCCCAGAGCCTGGAGCCTACTTCGAATTCTTGGTCTCCCTCTCTCTCTGCCCCTTCGCTGCCTGTGCTCGCTCGCGTGCTCTCTCAAAAATAAACATTAAAAAAAAAAAAAGGAAGAGAAATCTGTTCTTTAAAGACAAAAGACAATACTATAACCTTTTCTCATTTATATTGTATTTTTTTGGAGGAAGGAAATACCCAGATTTTCTAAACTTTCTTTGACAGTGTTATCATTTAGTGTATTAAATTTCCGGGGCGCCTGAGTGGCTCAGTCGGTTGAGCGTCCAGCTTCGGCTCAGGTCATGATCTCACGGTTCGTGGGGTTGAGCCCCACTTCGGGCTCTGTGCTGACAGCTCAGAGCCTGGAAGCCTGTCTTCAGATTCTGTGTCTCCCTCTCTCTCTGCCCCTCCCCTGCTCACGCTGTCTCTCTCTCTCTCTCAAAAATAAATAAGACGTTAAAAAAAATTAAATTTCCTGGGCTGAAATTTGCCTTTTACTTACGTCTCTCGTTCACAGATGTATCTTGAGGGTCTGCAGTGAGGAGAGAATATTCCTTTTAAGTTAATTTCTCTAATTCTTGAGATAGTAATGATTTGAGTTATTAACTTGCGCACACTTGAGTTCTTTTTATCTCTCCATGTTGGGTTTTTCCCTCTTAAAATGAATTCCCAGGAGCTTCAGTAGAAAAGGTTGTCTGTAAACATGTGTTGTTAATAGATACGATGTGATATGTAGGCGTCTCATTGGAGGAACTGCAGACCCCAAGGGGAGAGTCGTCCTTCTTTGAATAAATAACAGTCACCATCACTTTCTTTCTGTTTTTTTTTGTTAAAGTTTATTTATTTACTTTGAGACAGAGAGTGGGGGAGGGGCAGAGAGAGGGAGCGAGAGAGAATCCCAAGCAGGTTCCACGCTGTCTGCACGGAGCCCGACGCAGCGCCGGAACTCCCTAACCGTGAGATCATCCAGAGTCTGGATGCGTAACCGACTGAGCCACCCGGGCACCCCACCATCACTTCCTGTCTCCTGAGATACTGCCCCTGAATGGTGTTGAAGCAGCAATAGCACAGATTTAATTTTCATACATTTTTTGAGCCTGGGATAAACCTGGGAATGTGTTGAAGTTTAGGTGTCCCTTTTGCTCGTGTTCCTAAGCGCAGGATCTTGTGCGTCCCGAAACAGTAGGTATCGGGGCAGGAGGCGACTGTCTCAGCTGTTAGTGCCATCATCGTGTGGACTTTTTTTTGAGTTTTTAACCTCTTAAACTATTGGGATCCAAATAATATCTTCTCGTGACCTGTGGTTGCTGTGTGAGGATTGAGTCTGTGATTCTGTGACTTGTGTCCAATGTGTCCACCATGGGTTTTTTCTAGGGCCATTTTTCTTGGTGCCTTTCAACCAAGTGACTCTCTTCACCACAGACCCTCAAAATATATCTGTGAACGAGAGACTTTGAATCCTGATGATGATGTCAGGGCCAGCATTCCTTAGTTTCTTGTTAGTGAGGGATATGTTCTTAGGGCGGGTTAACGCACTACTTCTGAGTCAAAGAGAAAGGGTTTTGAACTTAGGATCTAAAGGGTTGTTTTATAAACTTTTATCTACAGCTAACACATAACACCCCAGGTCAAATATATTTAGAAATGGGTCGACTGTTCTAAAAACACAGGTACTTTTAGTCCGTTTCTCCTCCTAGCTGGCCCAGAGAAGTTGGTAATTAGGGGTCATTTGCGGTAGGAGAGCGCCATCTTCTCTAGGCCCCAGATTCGGAAGGCAGTGACGGACCAGTGTGTCTCACTGGGACTTTCTCAAGACTCCGGTATGTTGGCACAACAGTGATAAAGTTAGTTTGAAAACTTGAGTGAGTGTGAATGGATCTACAGAACGTGTATCTACCAAACCTGAAGGGCCACAAAGTGGATGATTCCATGTATATCAACTTCTACAAAAGACAAAAACAATCTCTGGCCCAAAAAAATCAGAAGAGTGGCTACGGGGAAGTGAGAATAAAGGACTGCTTTGGGTGGAGACACAAGGGAACCACCCCCCCCCCCAAGGGGATGGAAGCCTCTGAATCTTCATGGTGATTGGAGTTCCATGACGTTTGTCATGACTCAAGGAATGGAACAACTAAGGTTTCGGCATTTTTACCGTGTGTGTGTTTAATCTCAAAAAAAAGAAAAAAGGGGGACCCTAAACAGTGAATGAGTGAGTTAACTATGCGCATGCTGAAATGCATCAGGGTGAGATGAACTGATGTCTGCAGCGGATTAGAAATGCATCAAAAAATAAGATGGATGGCTCGGTGGGTGGGTATGTAATAAAGCCGCGGTAGCAACACGTTACAGTTAGGGAATCCAGGCGGCGTGGGGATGGGCTTTCAGTCATTCTTTCAACTTTTCGCGCAGGTTTAAAAATTTGCATTAGAAGAATTTAGGAGGAAAAATTCAAACCAGGGGTTGTTCCATTTAAAATATTATTGCAAGAGGGCGCCTGGGTGGCTCAGTCGGTTAAGCATCCGATGACGGCTCAGGTCATGATCTTGCTGTTCCCAAGTTCAAGCCCGACATCGGGCTCTGTGCTGACAGCTCAGAGCCTGGAGCCTGCTTCAGATTCTGTGTCTCCCTCTCTCTCTGCCCCTTTCCCACTCAGGCTCGCTCTCTCTCTCTCTCTCTCTCTCTCAAAAAATAAGTAAATATTAAAAAATTATAAAATATGATTGCAGGCATTTTACATTAAGATGGGTCCAGAGAAACTAAACTTCATGTGACATACTTTTCCACCCAGTGTCATTGTGAGCTCTGTCTTTTTTTTAAGATGAATTAAATGAATTTTTTAATCTGGAATTAAAATGCGCGCATGATTCTTTGAAGAATTTCAATAATTCATAGAAACTGGCCGTAACGGAGAGGGATAGTGTGACTTCCTCACCGTCACTAAATCACAGCGGATTACAAATTCAAAATCAATCCGTACTCTCCACTGGACTCTAATTAACACTTAAACATTATTAGTCACAAACATGAAATCTTGATCGGCGATGACCTCAGGTATTCTAAATGTAAATAAAATTAGATTTAGATCCTTTTTAATTACCTGAGGTGCTGTGAGTAATTACAATGGCAATTGATAAACTTAATTTCTTGTTAAAGGGGAAAAAAAACTCATACAGAAAGTTTCTGTACACGATACACTTAACTCTTCAGTAACCGTGATCTATGGGAAAGAATTCTCCAGACTTCTCTGCTAATTAAATAGAGTTATTATATCATCCCTTTATTCAGGCCCTCGAAGGCATATAACTTAAATGCCTGATATTGCTATAGTTTCACAAAAGGCGAGGCTCGCCGGAAGGAATCTTGCACGTCTGAAAGGGTGGGTTTCCGGGGTGGCAGTGCTGCTTACATAATAATAATTGATGGGTGGTGGGGAGAGCGTTACAGTGACTTAATGCACGAAGCCCCGTTGAAGACCAAGTGGAAATCTGTTTTGTCATGTCATCCTTCTTCCTAATTGCATCACACTACATTGTATAATTCAGCCTGTGTGTCACTGTCACTTGTTTGAAGGCCTCTCGCACTGGGCCCACCACCGCTGGCTCGTTATTAACAGAGCCGGGGGAGAGGAATAATTTCCTCCAGGTCCAACCAAGATATCTTCTCTCCCACTTTAAGGGGGAAATGTCTTTTTTATGGAGATTGTTGTAAGGATAATTATTTCTGGAAATAGGAAAACAGCTTCAGTTGTGATAGATAAGTCCATTTTTCTTGAAAGTTAAAAGCTCTCTGAAGGAGGACATGCTTGCGGCAAACGGGGAGATTAGAGAGATTTCGAAGCTCCTTTTTGTCCCCCCCCCTTAAACATACATCTTCAAATAGGAAGCAAATTAGACCCAATACATTGGGCGAGGCCAATATTAATCAAACTCTATTAACTTTAGGAAAAGAAACCCAGCGGTGGTCTGTCCTGTGTTTGTCCCCGGTTCCCGAGTTGCAGGGTCTGCACGTGGTTCTTGGTGCCTTACACGTTCTCATTTGGGACCCTTTTCTGTCTGTTCCTCGTTGATCCCCATCTCCTCTTTCTTTAAATTGTTGTGCAGTTTCTTTGGCCTGAATAACTTGGCATGATCAGTTTTATGCTTGTCGCTTTTTTTTTTTTTCCTGGTGGTGTCTTCCCCGTGTCCACGTTTTAAAAACCTTCACCGCGGTCTCTTAGTTCTGCGTTTGTGGGACGCCGCGTCCTCGGGTGTCCCCGCGCTTACTCGCTTCCACCATGAGTCTGTCTTTTCACTTCACTCGTGAACCGTGCTCAGTCTGTCTTGTGGCCTGTCGTTTGGCCTTTTAAAAAGGAGCGGCTCTGAACGGTGAGTCCGCAGCCGTGGCCGGTGCCGCAAGAGGGGCACGAGGCTCGTCGGGCCCGGAGGGGAGTCCCAGGGTGAGCATTCACCTGCAGGGGGCGTCGGAGGCATTTCTCCTCCGGAATCATCAACTTTCTCTGCAAGACAGCTTGATGAGTTGAGAAGTGACAGGCTCATTTTTCCCCCCTTTGTTTAAGCCATTTATCTTTCTGGTCCTTGCCTTCCATCTAAATTGTATTGCCAATTTATTGGGATATTCACTGGCCTCCGTCTTGAAAGACACTGATTTGCATCCAACGTGAGGATAAGTGAGAGAGAAAGTTAATCATCTCTTGGCCTTTTGGACGGATTTGCACGGGGTCTAATTGTAGCATTGGGAGTGTTTTCTGATCAGAGTCTGTGTTCGGCCCCGAGGTCCTGGTGGGAATATCCTCAGTGACCCAGTCCAGAAAGCATCCCTCTTTCGAAGGTCTTGTAATTTGTGCTTTTGGCACCTCTTTCTATGTTTCAGGTTAACCTAACCTACGTTAGCTACTTTCTGGCTCTGCTGACTTGTGTTAACAATCATGTATTCAGTTTAGTGGAATAATAATACGGAATGCGAGGTGGACACTGAGTGACACCCTGCTTATTAGCCTTGTAAGCTTATGGCCCCAAAACAGCAGAAGAGTACAGTCCTCTTTCTTGTGAGCTGGAGAGGTCCTGAAGGAGAAGGTCCTCTGTCCATAAGGTCCAGGTGACCAGCCGGCATCCCAGCCCACCCCCCCGACCCTCTGTCCAGGTGTCCACGCCTTCCGGAGGCTCTGGCGATGCCCGGAGCGCAGCCCTGGGACGCGTGGCTGGCAGCGGCCCCCTCGCCTCTCCTGGCTGTGACTTGTAAGTGCCCCAACTCCCCACCTCCTCCGGGCTGAGCGTTGAGCCGGCGGCCCCACGCTGTCCCCGCGTCTGTTGGGAGGTGGGCTCGTCCCGTGCTGCTGGCCGTCCGCCCCACAGGTGTGATGCATCTCGTGTTTTGTGCCTCCCTGGCCATCTTTTCCAGATTCTTCCTGCTTTTAAGGATTCTTCGGTGTTCCTGCAGGATTTGTAGCTTCTCAGGATTTCCCTTTCGAGAATCGTTCCACCCTGAACGTGGGTATTTCTGCAAAGCTGTTCATGCTCCCCCAGCCGTCCCGGATCTGACACACAGGTGCCCGGAGCGCTGTGCCGAGTTTTGAAACAGGGACTAGGAGTGGGGGGCTCGGGCCCTGCTTCTGGACCCCTTAGTGAACGGTCTCTTCCACGGGGGTGCTCCTACAGAGAGGGCACAGGCCGCGCTCGGTCTCTGCCGCCAGTGGTGGGGACAGCGGGCCCCCCCCCCACCCCGTCTCCCCTGTCCCCCCTGTCCCACGAGCAGCCTGGCGCATACCAGCTGCTCTGTGACATAACGAAAGAATAAACTGGGAGCGAGTAGGGATGCTGTAAAGCCTGGTGGGGGCCCCTGCCCCCCAGACTGAACATGGAATATGCTGTGCTCAGGCATGAGAAGGGGTATCCAGGGCCCCCCCTGTGTCACTGGGGTCGATGCCACACCCTCCGGGTCACATGTGCCTTGTGGGTCCCGCCCCGTCCTCACCTGTGCCTGAGGGGTGGGGCTCACCCCCAAGTGCGAGTACTTTGGTAGAGGGAGTGGTGGAGGGCAGTGGGGGGGTTGGGCAGAGCTGGCATGCCTCCTCCCTCCCTTTGCTCCTCCCGAGTGACCACTGAGGTCCTTGGTGCTCATTCCTGTGTGGAGACTCTGGGGGCCCCCAGGAGCTAAGCAGCACGGTGGCACAAATGTACTCTGCGTGGCTGGGGCTTGGGGGAGCACACGGCCATCCCAGCCTGGTGCCCTGCTTCTCTGGGCGTCCGCCGAGCACCACGTTCACGCCAGATGCGGGGTGTGGCAGTGACCCTGAGTCCTTCAGAACCTAGAACCCAGCAGGCAGTCAGCATCATGGTTCCCGCTGCCCGGCCCGGTGCCCGCAGCCCCTGTGGGGCTCGCATTCACGTTGGCAGCTGTACATTGGGGCTCGACTCTTAATGGACAGTTGTGTCCTGAAGAGAGGTGTGACTTTCCTGCAGGAGGATTTGATGTCCCCCTGGCCACAGATAATAACTTTATATGAGAATTACATACGTGTATAAAAAAACATCGAATAGACCACGATTATTTCCGCATGAGCTTCTCCTAATCTGTCCTTTCACTTCCGGTGAAATGAGAGAGGAACTCCAGCCGCCTTGGACATGGTAGAAATTTCCCCCCTCGTTCTGAAATTCTGAAATTAATGTTAGCAGCCATGACTTTGCTCCGTCCTGAAGGTAACTGTTTATTACAGTCGGCATTTAAATCCCCCGATTAATAGGAGCAATTAAACAATAGCTTCATTTCCAGCAAATTAACAACCCTAATAGGTAATTGCGACATAAATGAAGATAAATTTGTTTTAATACAACGAGATAAAAAGAATACAGACAAGAACTGAATCTCAGATTAAGAATTCAGACTTCATTACTTCTTGGAAAACTTGAGAGCTTCCGCGGAAGAAACAAAAGTGAGTTTGGCTTTTTAGGGGCGCCTGGGTGGTTCGGTCAGTGAAGCGTCCAACTTCGGCTCAGGTCATGATCTCATGGTTTGTGAGTTCGAGCCCCGCGTTGGGCTCTGTGCTGACAGCTCAGAGCCTGGAGCTGCTTCGGATTCTGTGTCTCCCTCGCTCTCTGCCCCTCCCCCACTCACGCTCTGTCTCGCTCTCCTTCAAAAATAAACATTCAAAAAACAAATTTTAAAAATGAACTTGGCTTTTTAAACCATGGCCTGTTTTGGATTTGTGCTGTTTCTTTACTATAATAGAAATATAGTCATGGTTTGTGCTGAGACACATGTAAGGTTAAGTCATCAAAGGATCCCCCCAGCCCCCCACCCCAACCCTTTCTCCCGATGACTCGCTTAGGGCACAGCTGCCAGCAGGTGATTTCTTGTCCAGAGCCTGTCAGGTTCTCGCTGACAAGGGAACAGAAAGCAGGTGCGTAGAATAGCATGTCCTTTATACGCACCCCTAAGGAATTTTTATGACCTGTTCGGTTACGGGGTGCCTTTCCTTCTTGACGAATATTTGTTACGGTTGGGAAACTCTTCTGGTGGTTTATGGTTTGTTTTGTTGGGGCGTGGAAATTATCAGGCCTGTGTATAGAACGACAAATGTAGTGTTGGTGCAGACGGCGGGTTGCATGGGCCACATCGGCCTCCGAGAGAGCAGTGGGGTGATCCTCCAGGTAGGGGCACAGACGAAAGCCTCGCTAGATCGAGGATAACGAGTTTCTCCTGCGGGTCACCCGTGCCACCGGGAAGATCTGACGTACGTCCGAGAACAGGAACAGGGCAAAGGCTGTCTTTCTAATTTTGTGTGTGTGTGTGTGTGTGTTTACTTTTGAGCTGTCAGCACAGAGCCTGACTCAGGGCTCGAACTCAAGAACCACGAGGTCATGACCTGAGCCAAAGTCGGATACTTAACCGACTAAGCCACCCAGGCACCACCAGGCTAGCTGGCTGTCTTTCTTTCTTTCTTTTTTAAATGTTTATTTTTGAGAGAGAGAAAGGGAGAGAGACAGAGCGTGAGCAGGAAAGGGGCAGAGAGAGAGGGAGACACAGAATCCAAAGCAGGCTCCAGGCTCTGAGGTGTCAGCACAGAGCCCGATGCAGGGCTCGAACCCATGAACTGTGAGATCCTGCCCGGAGCCGAAGTCGGCGCTTCACCGACTGAGGCAGCCAGGCTCTGTTTCTAAAGGGGATCAGTATACTCAAGTTTCAGGAACCATAACTTAGAGTAGTTCATGTGTCCCCATCGGCTTTGAACATTTTTAAACTATGGAGGTTTACCTAAATCCTGCCACTGAGCTTAGATCCCCTTAGGAGAACTCCTTCTGGTAGCTTTAAAAAAATTTTTTTTTACATTTATTTATTTTTGAGAGACAGAGTGAACAGGGGAGGGGCAGAGAGAGAAAGAGACACAAAATCTGAAGCAGGCTCCGGGCTCTGAGCTAGGTGTCAGCACAGAGCCTGATGCGGGGCTCGAACCCACAAACCGCAAGATCATGACCTGAGCCGAAGTCAGACACTCAACCGACTCAGCCACCCAGGCACCCCAGCTTTTAATGGTAATATGATGCATGGCCAGCCTAGAGCTCTGTACCCTGTGAGAGTGCTCACCAGGTCTAAGGAGAGTGGCCGCAGTTTTAGGGAGGGGTCTCAAGCCGGAAGTCCACGTGCTGCTCCAAGCCGCGGGAGCCAGGCTCTTGCGTCCTGGCCACAGCAGCTCTGGCATAGCCCCGCGCCCGCCGCACAGCCCCACACTCCCTTTATTCTTGTCCAGACGGACAGGACCCGCGGCTTCCATTCCACACCAGGTGTCCTTCCAAACACAGATCCTGTCACCAGACCTTGAGCATTTTGCTGGTCCCTGTGGCCTCAGGGACAAAGTCCACACTGCTCACTCCTCTTTGCGTATGAGACCCTTAAAAATGTGTTTCCAGTTACCCCTTTAAGCTTCTTCCCGCACTGCCTTCTCCTAGCGTTCTCACCCACTGTGAGCCTCGTCTACTCGCTCCTTGACTGACTTGGCCAGTGTCCGTCGAGGGTCAGGGACACATTGGCCGTAGGTCGGGGAATGAAGCTTGGTATCCAGCATTTCCGGGGTAGCTTGGAGCCCCGTGGGACGGACCCATCATCTTAGAAGATACGCCGACTGCATTTTCCAACGGGTGGGGTCTTCACAGGTGTGCAGGTGGATCTTTCTGGTTCACTAATGTCATCAAGCATCCAACAACCCAAGAGGCCTTCAAGAGCGCACGTCTCCCTCACTGCCCTCCTCCCCCTCCCCCTTCCCCTCATCCCCCTCCCCATTTTATTATACTTGTTTTTCTGACATAGCTTCCTCTCTACTCAGAACTTAGACGGGGCGCCTGGGTGGCTCAGTCGATTGAGCTTCTGGCTTCGGCTCAGGTCATGATCTCACAGTTTGTGGGTTCGAGCCCCGCGTCAGGCTCTGTGCTGACAGCTCAGAGCCTGGAGCCTGTCTTCAGATTCTGTGTCTCCCTCTCTCTCTGACCCTCCCCTGCTCACACTGTCTCTCTCACTCTCTCTCAAAAATAAATAAAAAACATTTTAAAAAATTAAAAAAAAAAAAGAACTTAGATAACGTGACAAGAAATCTAAGAGAAGGAATAGGGGCACCGACAAAACGGAATACGCACCTCCTGTAACATCCACTACCTCGGAGACTTTCCTGGCGCAAAAAATCCCACCTCCGATTTCTTTTCATTCCTAACGAAGTCACACATTCAGAACTACATAGATAATTTGGTAATTAATTTCTTCTTAATTAATAAGATAGTTTAATGATCACTGAACTGTAATTTGAAACTGAGTTGAGACGTTAGAGGATATTTTATTTGTTACTAGAAGATTCACAGTCCCTGGTGGTTTCCATTATTTATGGAAGGTCTCCTCGTGGTCCCAGGGGACTTGCCGTGAACAGCGCAGCCGACGTCACCTTTGGGTGGCGGTGGCACCAGAGACTGAGCTGAAGCCCCATCCTCACCTTGTGGTTTCAGAATGCTTCTCATGGAGTAGAATTAGAGCCTCATGCTAGTTGATTATTTATTTATTTACTTATTAATTTATTATTTATTTATTTACTTACAGCACATGGGGTAGGGGCAAAGAGAGAAGGAGAGAGAGACTTCCAAGCAGGCTCCACATGGTCAGCACAGAGCCCAATGCAGGGCTCAAACTCACGAACTGTGAGATCATGACCTGAGCTGAAATCAAAAGTTGGACGCTTATCTGACTGAGCCACCCAGGAGCCCTGATGGTTGATTTTTATAAGTGTGTCCGTTGTAAACATTTTAAATACTCTTTGTATTAAGTTTATCATTCAGACTTCAGTTCCTGTCTCACGTTACTTCCTCAAATTTGGCTCCCTTTCTGCCACATGTCCACTTGGCGTCTAATTGTGGCTCTTCGGTGTCCATCAAATCAACGTGCTTTCAGAGTGCCATCCTTGGCTACAGCCCCCAGTGCTCCCCACTCCCTGCTCCCCAACATAGCCCGAGTGCGCGGGGCTCACCCAAGGGCCCTGCTTACTCCGGAAGAGGCTCCGGTGTGCAGACAGTAGCGCTAAGGCAGCAGAAGCAGATACCGTAAAGGACGGAATCATGTAGAATATTTAAGAGCAAAACTTGGCGAGATCAGTTGGCTGGTGAAGTCTCCTGCGCTGTCCGGTGAATCGGGGTGAGGGGAGGTGAAGGGAGCAGCCTCCTTGGAGCCTGATCACTCGGGACCTTGCGGGGGGTCTGAGCAGATCACGAGTCAAGAAGGGACTGGGGCCAAGGCCGTCCTCAGTGGCCCTGTCTCTGGTGGAAAAATGGGAGCCCCCGACATGGGGTGAAGAGGGTCCTGGAATGGGGAGCTCGCTGAGGCGAGGGACCAGGTCACCCTTCTCTCCCCCTGCCTCGGTCCCTACCTTTACTGGCCTATAGGTGCCACTTGAAAAGTTCCTGTTAATTGATTAATTCAAGCAAATCGTTTAAACCAGGGAAGGTCTTTCGCTGATTAAATTTACTGACATGTATTGGACTATGCTAAAAGTGTCATAATCATTAATGAAACAAAACTTAATTTAGGGGCTTAATTGTGGATGTTGCAGAAGCGAGGCGGTGCCATGCAAAGCAGCTCACAGGCAGCCCCAGCCTCCCCGGGATCTTTGTACAAGTGGGGAGCAGGGGGCCCGACTTACTGCTAAGCGTCACCTGCCCGGTTAGGGCTTGTTTATTACACAGTCGTCTGCTGACAATTCCTGTAATGCCAGGCGCTAGGCGTCCTGGGGTGGAAAGTAGGGCCACAGCCCTTCAAGTTGGCCCTGGCTGTGTGCACACGTGTGTGTGCGCGCCAGTGTGAGTGTGCATGCACGAGTGTGTGTGCGCGTATGAGTGTGCACGCCCCTGCGTGTGCAGTGGTGCTCGCTCATGGTGTGGGGAGACTCCCAGGGAGCCCCCTGGCCCCTGAGCATATTGGGGGTGCGCGCCTCCACTGAGGCTGGACGGATGGTCAGAAGAGGCGGGCTCCCCGGGGGAGGCAGAGCTCAGGTGTGACATCCAAGGAGGAATTGGAGGAGGAGGGGGGCGTGCTCTGGAAAGTGGTGACAACCTGTGCAGCGGGCGCACAGTGCCTTGTGATCTCGGCGAGCTCTGCGTGGCTTGGCCATGAGGCTAGGGAGGTGGCAGCGCTGGGGTTTGAAGGGACCCTTGTCCTCCCTGGGCTTCTGAACCAACAATTAAGAAATAGAGACTCAGGGCGCCTGGGTGGCTCAGTCGGTTGAGCATCCGGCTTCGGCTTAGGTCATGATCTCGCGTTTGTGGGTTCGAGCCCCGCGTCGGGCTCTGTGCTGACAGAGCAGAGACTGGAGCCTGTCTTCAGATTCTGTGTCTCCTTCTCTCTGACCCTCCCCTGCTTTCTCTCTCCCTCTCAAAAAAATAAATAAAACGTTAAAAAAACTTAAAAAAAAGAAATAGAGACTCGAGATTAAATTACTACTTTTTACTGGTGAAGCTGTCCTGGAAAATGAAGCTCATCTGGGCTTCCTTCTTTGGAAACCAGAGTCAGACCGTGTTACCCACCAGGTTCCAGGCAGCACGGGAGCCCCACACCCCTCCCCCAAGCCCCAAGCACCCAGGCCCCCAGATTGGAGGGTGGAGAAGGGACAGCTTGTCGACAGGGGTCGGGCGCCTATAGGGCCAGGAGTGCTCGGGAAGTAGGAGTCTGTCTTTGTGGGAGGAAATAACCAGAGTGGAGAGCCCTCTCCTCGGAGACATGAAACGGTCCCATTTTGTTAAGGAATTTCAGTTGTAATGTGTGTCTTCCGGGAGCTATTGTGGAACCGGAAAGCAGAACAGGCTGGGATGAGACTTGCCTTCGGAACAGACACCGTGTAGCGTGTCGTGGGGCCTGCAATGAACAGGACTGTTTTTGGAAGCTGTTTCGGTAACCAGCCACAGAAAACTGAGGTCTTGGACCAAGGCAGTGGCTGCGAAGAAGAATTTGAGACTCCGGTGGTAGAAGCAGGAATCTGCCGTGTCCCCTTTGGTGGCGGTACAGTCATGAGGTTCAGTGGGAGGAGGGTGAGGCTCAGGTTGGGCCCTGCGGACTCCAGGGGAGAAGTGGAGTTGCTAACTGGATACACGGTTCTGGAACGCAAGAGGAGTTCTAGGCATTGAGGTGGAGAAGAGGGCATGGAGGTAAGAGAAAGCTAAGGAAGGCAGTCTGGGAGCAGCCACATTTAAAGAGCCAGAGAAGGAGGCTGAGAGACAGGAGTTCCAGCCCGAGGAGGAGAACTGGAAGTCAGTATCCAGGAAGGACGAAAATGACTCAGGAAAGAAGGGAACCATCAGCAATGCCAAATGCTGCCCAGAGGTCAAGTAAGATGGCGGCCTCTGGTCAGTCAGTCACCAGTGGCCTTGGCAGGGGCAGGCTCAGCCCCGGGGGTGGAGACAGAAGCCAGGTTGCAGGGGTCAGAGAGCAGAGGAACAGTCCGGAGAGCTCCCTGCTGGAGGAGGGCAGACTGGAAACGGAGCTGGGCCAGCAGCATGACTGAACCAGCATCGGCCAAGCAGCTCCTGGGCTCCAGTCAGCAAGCTGGCTCTCTTATCTGCTGTCCAGATAAAAGGTAAAAGTTGTGGAGAGAGTGAGGGCACAAAGCGACAGGACTCATAGACCCCGTCCTGGAAGAGGTAGAATCTCGTGGGGACGCTGGCGGGAAATATGTTCATTACCACGCGGCATTGCCACCCGCCGTGACATGGCCACACTCACGGCACTGGAATCCCAGCCCGGCCACCAGCTCCCTGTCCACTGCATCGACCTCATCTGTGGAACGAGGGCCTATGTGCATTGAGTGAGCTTTTGGAGGGGACTGCCAGGCACCATGGCAAAGGGTACGTGGTGAGTGAGGGGCAGGCCCGACTCCCCCAGTGACCAGGCATTCTTCTCCTCGCCGAGTGTGAATGACTGGGAAAAGAAAGTCAAAGCAGAAATTGGGCATCGTGCCAGGACTTAATGAAGTCTTATTTGGGAACTATCGGAGAGTTTTATTTTTATCACTAATTAAAGGATGCCATTTATCATCTTTCCAATAGGAAGTTTTAAATTTGTGGAGGAAGTAAATGTGTGACTCACTTTTCTTGTTGCCTAAGTTTTGTTTTCATTTTAAGCTTATTTACTTAGAGGGGGGGGAGGGAGGAACAGAGAGAGGGAGAGAGAATCCCAAGCAGGCTCCACACTGTCCACACAGAGCCCCTCATGGGGCTCAAACTCACGAACCGTGAGGTCATAACCTGAGTTGAAGTCAGACGCTCGACCAACTGAGCCACCCAGGCGCCCTGATTGTTGCTTAAGTTCTTAAATAAACGTCTTTTTCATTGAAGAATGGAAATACGTATATGAACGTCTACTTAAGAGTATGGTTTAAAGAAACGATCTCAGGGCAATCACTCACATCAAGTAAGAGCCACTACCAGCTCCCAGGAGCCCCTTATGCCCTGATTATGGATGCCCTCGTTAAAGGATATCTGTCTATCTATTATCCAAATGAAATTTCCGAGTAGTGGCGGAAGTGACTTTTAAAACCATACGGAGCCTTGGTACTAAAGTATCAGGAGGTTAAGGAAATTGGTTCACAGCGTCGGGTGTAAGAGCAAATGTTTCACTAGTGGTGACACCGTGTAGGACTCAGGTGTAGCTCCTGTCACCAAAGTTGGTAAAGTATGTCACCAAGATTGAGGAAACATCACCTCCCGATGATAAAGACTCCAGATTCTTAGCTCAAAGAAATGTTTTATCCTTTCCTTCACATCCATGTATTTATTTAAAACATGTAAGATACTCCATGTGTTGGATAAGCAAATGTAGACAAAAACTCGACAGTTCAGAATTGCCCGGCCACTGTAATCTGGGGTGATACTCATTTTTAAATCTGTTAACCCTTGAGTGTTGTAAACATCACGAGCAGGTAAGGATTGTAGTTCAGGAGAGAACTGCCTCACTCCGTCTGCTATTCCATTGCCTTCGGGGAGGAGGCACATCCCAATCACCCGCACCGTCAGTCCCGGCTACCCTGGGGGTGGCTCTTGCGAATTCACCCTGACTTTGGCAAGGTCGTCCGAGGGATGCACCATCTCACTGTCTTAGCAGGCAGTGGCCACTCTAGCTTTGCACACCTGAACGATTCATCTAGCAAAGTGTTGAAGTGAGCCCCACAGAGACATTACCCCTCAGGTCACATCCTTGGGACATTTGGCAAGTAACAACAGGAGCAGTAAACTGTAGGGTCGATTTTGCTTTTCACTGTGGAGGGGAGGAGGGCCGCACCTTACAAGACGGTCACTTTGCTGCCCCCTTTCCCTCTTGCTGTTCTTCGGAGTCACCTGCTTTCATTGTTCAGCATTACGTTTTCCCCTCTTTTTAAGGGTTTTCCTGGGCTCTAAAGCAGCCTATATGCTTCAGAACAAAATATTTGCAGATCATTTCCTTTTGCCATTTGTTTACAGAGGCAGGAAGGCCACGAAAATCATGCGGAAACGGGAAAAGAGAACAAACATGAATAAAAGTTCTAGTAGAGAAAAAAAAAAGATGCTACAGTTCTTAGAAGTTGTAGCTTCAGTTTGTGTAATTAATGTGACAGAACGGCAATTAAACAGGAGAATTTTAGTCCTCGATGTGCGGGTCTTGCCTTGTACAGCCCTCTGGCCCTCGGGGAGAAGGCTCGTTGTAGAAATGTTCTCTTTGGCCATGCGCTCACTCCCTCCAGCCTCCAACCAGAAGAGGTAGAACGCTCATTTGCACTTGGAGTTTCACAAAAGGAGGGTTTTAGAACATACTTGTCTCTGAAAGCTTCTCAAATCTCCGCTTAGCATAGAAATCATCTAGAGAAACTGTCTACTGAGCTCTCCGGAGCCCAGCCCTGTTTCATCCTGCCTGTGCGTCCTCCGCCAGCTCTAAGGTTCAGGTGCGCGTGGTCACCGGCCGCACCACAGCCCTGAGGCCGGGAATACAACGGAAGTACATCGGCGTTGATAATCAAACCCCCTCTTTTGCCCCCTCCCCTCAAAAAAAGAAGGACATTAGCAATCACCCAAACTGTCGTAATTTTACCACTTACTTTTGGTCTCTGGAATGTTATTTCGCCCAAATGACGCATGTTCTGCAGCGGTTAGAATCTGAGCTTAGATTTTATTTTTGAGTTCACATAATGATTTTTAAAATGTTCTAATATATGTCTTCAAAGACCCCCAGATCAATACGCCAATGGTTTTGAAATGACAGAATGCTGCGATATTCCTCTGTAATTTAAACATGATTAGCTGATGAAGGTTATGATCGATACTCTGCAGGAAGATAAATTAATTGATATCATCCTTTCAGGATAAGAGGCCTCTTGGAGGTGGGCTGTATCTCCAAGAGCCATTTTTTATATCCTGCACTTTCACGTAATCATATTTACACGGCCATTCATTTCCATGGGAGCCACGAGCAGTGGACAGACCAGTTCCTTACTAAAATTTTGTTCATTTGGAAGAGAAACCATCTGTGGCCACTCCGTGGGCTCCTCCAGTGTTAGAACTCAACCATCCCTAGGGACGAGGGCCGGGTTCCTTTGCACGGGTGTCTTTAAAAGTAGCCACCCTCCAGCCCAAGACAGGGATTGAAAACTATTGAACTTCATTACAGCCAGTCCCCAAAGACACCCATCTATTCAAACAAAGGCTATAGTTATTCTGCACTGACACCTATTGGTGCGGGAAGAGTTTTCTTCTTGTCGACTTCCTTTCCAATTAAATCCAGCATGCTTTATCAGCGAGCCTATTTGCCAAGAGACGCTATGGCTGGTTGAACTTAGATTTGTATTGATTAAGATAAACTTCCAATGTGTGAGGTGATGTATTTAAATAAAGTCTTTGATATAATTACATGTCCTCGGATGTAATTCTGTGCAGTAGCTTATAAAGTTAAGGGTAATTCTTTAGGCTGTGCAAAAAAAAAAAAAAAAAAAGGTTTTTTGATTCTCAAGGTGGGAGGGGGCTCGTTAAATGATCCTGTCTTTCTTAGCATCATTTTTGCTGCAAGTAGCTCAAAGAAGTCACGTTAGAATAATTTGAACAGGACAGATGTGTGTTTTTGTCGGTTTCGTTTTAACGTTCAAGGCTTCTGAGGTGGCGTGTGCAGGGCTGTCGAGGCCTTCGGTGTAGCCAGAGGGCCAGCTCCTCCTGTCTTGTGTCCCGTCACGTGTGGCTTCTGTCCCCAACGTGGCCGCAGGGGCTACAGCTCGCTCACACATGTGCAGTTTCAGCAGCAAGAAGGGAAAAGACATAAGGAAACATGGGCCGAGGGCAACGCTCCAGGAAGACTCCCGAAAGCCGCCACGTGACCCTTCCGCTGTCACCCCACTGGCCAGCGCTTACTCATATGGTCGCACTTAGTTGGGGGGACTGCAGGACAGAGAGGAGGAGGCTCTGGGAAATGGGCTGTGTATGCTGGTGGTCGTGGCCCAGAACCAGGATCCTGGCTACTGCGGAGGGAGAGAGCGGTAGACTAGAGGGACAGCTGGCGGTCTCTGCCGCACCCTATGTTTGGAAGCCAGCCTCACGTTGATCTCTTGTGTCTCCCATCCACTAGTTGCCCAGAAGATTGTGGCCACACGGAAGAAGCAGCAGCTATCCATAGGGCCCTGCAAGTCGCTGCCCAACTCCCCAAGCCACTCGTCTGTCTGTTCCGCACAGGTGTCCGCTGTGCACATAAGCCAGGTACGCAAAGGGGGGGAAGACACGTCCAGACCGAGGGCCACGCACGCGGCGGTCCCTAGAGCGCTCTCAGCCAGCTCGGAGGCGGATTTCCTTTTTTTTTTTTTTTTTTTTTCCAACTTTATGAATAACAGCGTGTTGGTAATTGACTTAACATTACCTATGGAAACTGCTGTGGCCAAGTGGATTTTATGGGAATCATTCTTTACTGTTTTCTGTCTTCATGCTGCCTGTGTTATGAGGCATGCTGGCTTGGCCAGAGACCCGAGGTGTGCACGGCGCACCGCTGTCTTTGCTGTCGATTTAAATTACCCTGCGTGGGCCCTGGTTCTAGTCTGCTTCTGGGTCGAACGGCTGTGGGTAAATCTCAGCGGCTAACTCCCACTGTATGCTCAAATTTGGTAGCAGCCCTCCGTTGTAATTGCCGTTGCCCTTGGACCCCTCTAGACCCTGCTTTCTCTCCATAGTAACATTTCGGCAAATTATTTACTTGGAAGCAAACAAAATAATGGTCACTTTGAAGAACCAGCCCCACAGCCTGCTAAGGAAACCGTTCCCCCGGGTTTGCCTGCCTGTGTGGTTTCGATGAACATTTCTTAGGCAGGTATTGGCCCCATCTGCAGCACGAGGGTTTGGTGTGGTGCTTTGGGTTTCCCTGGGGAGTCAGGAAGTGATTGCATTTACGGTAGAGGCCTGTGGGGTCAAGGATGTTGAAGCCTCCACTGTACGCCTCTGTCATTTTCTGCGCATCTTCAAATGTCTTCCCCAAGTATTCAGATTTTCAGAGTGTGCGTTAGGTTCTGTTGAACAAAACCATGCTCTTTCACCGTCTGATCTAGAGCCGTGAAGGAGCCCCAGGGCCCGCTATTTCAGCCACGCCCTTCATTTTTCAGAGGAAGTAGAAAATAATTAGATTTTAACTCCCCCCGCCCCCCACCATTTTTAAATCAAATGACAGAAACTTCTCTTTCTTAAGTCACTTATCTTAGAAAAAATAACTTCATGATATGATTGGGATGTTCTAGAGTTAGGCTGGGTTCTGCTTGATGCTAATCAACTCGCCACGTCTGAGAAGCTATCCGACCTGTCATGTGGGCATCTCTTCAGTGTGACGCGCTGACCTGTCACTTCTGACCCCGCAGAGGTGGCGGCATTGGGCTCCTGGAGCGTGCCGTTAATCAAAACCTGGTGTTTCACTGTTTCAGACGAGTAACGGAGGCGGGAGCTTAAGCGACTATTCCTCCTCCGTCCCGTCGACCCCGAGCACCAGCCAGAAGGAGCTTCGAATCGACGTCCCTCCCACGGCCAACACGCCCACACCCGTCCGGAAGCAGTCCAAGCGCCGGTCCAACCTTTTCACCGTGAGTGTCGTCCCCAGGAGGAGACTGGAGGGTGACTCCCCACAACTTCAGTTCCCGTCCACCTTTTAGTTGCCGCGTGCTTTCGTGTTATTTGTAGAATCCACACGAAGTTAAGGAGAGGAGCACGGATTTCCGTGGAAGCATAGGAAAATGATGACCAGCAAAGCTTGGGGTACTGAGTAGAATGTGAATGTCTTGGGGCACAGGGAGTTTGGGTACAGGTGGGACAGTAAAGGGTGAGGGGTTGTGTGAAGTATTTATTATCTCATGATTGTCTCCATCTCCCGAGAAAGACTGGTCACACTGGATACAAGGAGGTGACACAACTGTGCCCGAAGTCCCAGACGTGTGCCTCTAACCTGCACATGAGACACACAAGCCATTTCATTGCACGGACGCCCCCCCCTTCTCGGGCTATAGCGCCCGAGAATCCACCACTGGGGGTGGCTCTCAGCACCAGGAGCCTTCACTGTTTTTAGAGGCTCATTGACGTGAGGCTCTCTTCTGGGATTTTTCTTCAGAGTCATTCACAGAGCCTTTTAAAAACTGTAGATCAGCTATCTGGGGTTAGATTTATGAACTCAGAGCCTATATGTGGGCCTGTGTTGTTTTGGAAGCTCCCTCGACGATTGGGACCCAGAGAACCCCTGAACTAGGGAGGAGGTATAAATGCTACTACTGCATCCCTTCCCTCACAGACGGCAGACATTAAATCGTGAAAGTCTCTGCAGTTGAGCCCAGAACTCCAGGCAGAACTACTGTCCTGTGACTGGAGTTGTTTGACTTAAGAAGACGTTTTCTTTCTTGGGACCAGGTCTGTGCATTACAAATATATGCTTTTGTTTTGTTTTATTTTATTTTATTTTATTTTATTTATTTTTTTAATGATCATTTTTGAGAGAAGGAGTACAAGCAGGGGAAGGGCAGAGAGAGAGGGAGACACAGAATCTGAAGCAGTCTCTAGGCTCCGAGATGTCAGCACAGAGCCCAACACAGAGCTCGAACTCACAAACAGTGAGATCTTGACCTGAGCCAAAGTCGGACGCTTCACCGACTGAGCCACCCAGGCACCCCACAAGTATACGCTTTTAAAGTTCCTGGGGATGTTTGGCAGTTTCTCGAGAAACTGTGAGTTGTCACAACTGGGAGCCGGTTGGGTCATGGGTAGCACCCGGGTTGCTGCTAAATATCCTACAAGCACAGGCAAGCCCTACACCAGGGAGGCACCTGGCCCCTAATGTCAGTCGGTGCCCCGTGTTAACCCCCTGGACCTCTCCTTTTGGCCGATTACTGCTGACTGAGGTGTGGATAAGTCTGGTGTTTCCTGCCCTGAAGTAAAGGAGGGCTCTGCAGGGGTGGCTGGGATCCCTGCTCACCTGCTGCCCTTATTTAGACATGCGTTCTGGTGTCGTGTGCGGGTGCCACGCACGGGATACCCCCACACCTTCCCTACCACCTTCGAGGCAGCTTTCCCACCGGACTGTCATAACCACCAAGGTCAGCTGCCGTTGGACCCTCCCCTTTCCTGTGCCCGATTGCCCTGTACCGCGTCGGTTCTGGCAGACGCTGCTGGGTGAGGGGGGGCAGGGGGCACAGAGCAAGGACCAGACAGACCAGGCTCGGAGCCCGGCCTCCACTGCTGGCAGCTGCCCCACCTTGGCAAGCTGCTTAGCCTCTCTGAGCTGCAAACCACAGCGTTCTCGGTGGAGGGGTGCTGGAAGAATCCTCCCTGGGAGCAAAGCGTCTTCGCGGCTTGGCTTTCATTTTTCTGTCCATACGCTTGCAGTCATAAAAAAGGATTTTGACGGCACTAAGCAAAAGCAGGTACAGGGTTATGTGACAGCCTGGGAGGGAGATGTTTCGCTTCTACAAAAGGCACATCGGTGTCTGGTTTGGTTAAATTTGTTCATGGCTTCAGAGACCTTATAGTGAAATTACTCACCCACCCAGAGTAATAGCAGTTCCCAGCTCGGCCTGACACTGGGAACCCTGCGCACCCCAGGCCAGATTGGGGAGATGTCACCCACAGACAGGCTGCGTGCTCACTTAGGACTTGGGGAAACCGACTATGGAAGGTGCGGGAAGGGATGGAGGCAAGCGGGACACCAATGCATCTGGGAAGAGTGCGGGCTTCGAACAGGGACTAAGAAGTTCTCTGCATCCTTGCCACACCTGTGAGGGCCCAGCAGGAAGAAGGGACACTCAGCTCACCATGCTTTCCAAGGGTTGCGTTTACCAGTCATTGGTTTTGGTTTCTATTCTAAAGAAAGAGATGAGAAGCCAGGAAGTATCCTTAAAAATGGAGCTGTTCATAAAGAGAGCTGTGGCACATCCCCATTCCTGCCCCTTACGAGGCTGGCTCTGGAATTAGAATGTGCCAGAAAATCTTATCCCTGGCCCTGCCCGCTAGGTAAACTGACGACGCCAGTCATTCACAAAGGAGAAAACTTTAAGGCAGGAAGAATCCAAATAATAATAACTCAGTAAAGGCTTCCTTCCCCTCTGCTGTCTGCAGAGACTGGTTTTCCTATCTGTCGGGAGTAGTTCTTGCCAGAGTCAACCCGCATTCAAGAGAAAGTGTTCTGGAGAAGAAGGAGGGCCAAGAGGAGAGCAGAGAGGTGAGGATACGTGGCCCTCTTCCTGCTTATTCGGGCCGTGTGCAAGTGCGGGCATCCGAGAGGAGGCTGTCGGGGGGCCCCCAGCTGTCCCAGCCAGGCGGGGAAGGTGCCGGAGCCAGCAAAAACTCCTCCCTAGGGCTGCTGAACATCCCCGTTAATCGTGCCATGATCAGTGTATCTAAGAATGCAAAAGCCTGTCTGTGAACCTGTGCTTTGTTCCTGCCTCGTCTCTTTCTCGTTCAATGTTGGAAACCAGTTTGAGAGTAAACCATTTCAGAAATGGAGTCCAGCTGCGTGTCCGTCCTTAGCGAGAACAGAAACTTGGGCTGATGAAAGAAGCCAGTGCTATGGTGGATTTGCATCATGATGTTTAGGGAAAGAGGCCGAAACCCCAGGCGGGAGCCAAATGTTGGTCATTACTGGATTTGACGTGGAACGAAACAGTGGCGGTGGTGGTGATGGTGACGTGTGCGTATTTTTAGGTTAAAGACCTTAGAAATGTTAACTCCACTAGATGTCAGTGTCATCCAAGGAATGAGAAGCGGCAAATTAATTTTGGAATGGTAGCAATTAGGAAACTAAATTCTCATTATTGGCGCGCACCTATTTTTAAACACGTAACATTCATCGACTCGTCATCCCTGCCAATTGTTGGTGATTATTGGCTTAAATTGACAAAGCGTGTATTTATTTAAAAGCGTCTAGTAGGAGGACAGATGTTCCATGTGCCGAACATCTTAGTGAGTAAAAATGCCTGCAGCCTGGAGCTGTAACACCCGGGTGAAGGGGGCACTCGCCACCTTATTTATTAGACCGTCGTAAAGAGGCCAGACTTAATTAAGTAGTACACACATCATTTTTCAAATACCATGCTTATAAATTTTATAAAGTAGACCTGTAACGTACCAACCACTCTGGGCTCACGTTTTCCGGTCACAGATGTTTGGTTGCATACGCATGCATTTTTAGACAGAAATCACATGCACTCTAGAATGAACTAGCGCAAACACAAGCTGGAATAAACTTAAAATCGCTCCTGTAGTCGCCAATTTATGTCATATTTGCCATAGGAATCCATCAGAGGCTAAATTATATCTTATTTTGCTTATTGCTTTGGAAGGAAATCATTGTTTTGAGAAAAGAAATATTAAAGGCTACATCCATTCAATTTCTGGTTTTCTAACATGGGTTCTTAGGACACTTAATTTAGCATGGCACATGTGGTTAAGATAGCGTAGGAGGAATAAGAAACACGTGCACATACTTACCACGCAGCTCATCAAACCACAAGCATTTTGCCACCGCTGCCACTAAAAAAATAACACATCTTGGGTAAAACGTGAAGCCCTCGAGGTGTGCGTCCTGAACACAGCCCCACCCCCCCCCACCCCCACCTCCGTGTCTGAGGCTCCGCATGACCTTGAATTTGGTGTTTATCGTCTGTATCCACATCTTAAACTAAGTCAAGCATGTGTCTTGACTTAGCACTGCTGGGCACTGCCTTGCCTCGCCTCTTCTCAGATTTTAAAATAACAGTGTCACTGACACGGTCCTTTCAAAAGCTCGCCCTGTCACGCCGATCCCGTTAAAACAGAGCCCAGCATACCCAGTGACCACGTCGTGGAAGAGATTCCGAGAAACTCGCCGTAGAAATAGGCAGCAAGGTTCATGGCGTGAAACGACACGTTGGTGTTTTGTGTGTGTCGTAGAGGAGAGCGTAGGTCCTGTCACCGTGTGGCCCGGCAGCCTTCACGTGGCGATGGGCTGCAGGGGACAAGCATGCTTCTCTTGGGCGGCGAGGACTCTTGCAGAGATGCTTTCTGTCCCCTCGCGCAGGTAGTTGGTGGGGGGTCCCCTCCGTGGCATCTCGCATCACGTGGGGAAAAGTAAACATTTTTGCAAAGAAGGAGGCGGTAAGGAGGCCGTCTCACCCTTCCTTTCCCCCGTGTTTGGTGTGGGCGAGGGTGGAGGTCTCTCTCCAGGCCCGCTGCCGACCCCCGTGCGGAGTGTGGTCAGCCCTTGTTAGCCTCCTGCTGTGCGCATGTGGCTGGTCCCGTCACGGTCACTCCTGACACGTGCAGCTGGGGCCCAGAGCCGCTCTGTACCCGAGGATGTCACGGAGCCGTTTGAGCGCGAGCACGAGGATGTGCCACTGGTGAGGTCGTCTGCGGGCTGGCGGACGACCCCGGGGGACTTACTGCGGATTTACGTGTGTTCATGCCCAGTGTGTCTGTCTCAGTGTAGGTGTTGGGTCTCCGTGTTGCTGGTGGACACCAGCCTGCTGGGGGACAGCAGTCGTGGGACCGAGGGACCCTGTCCCTGAAATGCCCGTGTTCCGGCTCTCTCCGCCAGACCCTGAGAGCCGTCAGGGAATCTCTGTGGCATTTTGGCGGCAAAGCCTTACTGACTTTCAAGGTCACTCACCCCCAAGCATGCGATCAGACACTGAGTTTGTTTCCCCAGAACCCTGCTTCTGCGGGATCTAGAAGTCTCCTGCTCAGAGACAGAGGGACTGTGGGGACAGATGTACTGCCTTGAGGAAGATGTTAATTTTTTTAATGTTTGTTTTGTTAATTATTCTGGTTAATAGAGAATAATGAAGGTGGATTTTCAAATTGGGAAATTTGGAATTTGTCAAATTCCAAAAGCATCATTAATGATCTCTGTTGATTTAAAAAAATTTTTTTTTAAATATTGTTACTGGGAGCCTTGAATATTATTTTACAAATAGAAACCTCGAGTTCTGACTTGCCCGTGCATTCGGATATGGTAAAGGAAAATTTAGGGCTATTTCATAGCTGTAACTGTACATTATTAATTAAAGAATTAATTAAAGAGAAAAGTGAGCCTTTGCCCTGCAGCTAAAATTCATGACAAGAAATTGATAAGTATCTCCCATTGCCTCTTAGCCCAAATGGACAAACTCTTTGTTTTACATTTTTCTACAACTTTTTATTCGCTGCTTGTTTCATTTCCTGTTACCCCATTCCAGGCTTCTAGCCTCCTAAAGAAAAAAGGTGCATGGTGCCTGGCACATAGTAGGTGTTCAGGAAACGTCGGCTCTTCCTCTCAACAAAGTGGCACGTTTCCTAACGAGCACACACACTCTTTGAAGTGCCACATCTGAGTTTATACCATGGGGATTGACTCTCTCACACCCCATGACATTGCCCCTTTTAATATTAAAAAAAAAAAAAATCAGCTGCCCTGTCTTACACCTTTTGAAACTGGATTCCATTAGCTTTTCAGTGCTGCACCGGACACCACAAAGTCTCTTCATTTCATATATCATCTCCGATTTGAAAAGCACATGAAAATGTTTCTCCATTTTCAATATTGCGTGAGTAATGTTCCCATTGAAAAGTAATGGAGTGAAGTTGTCACTTGTCAGCACAGTTATTAAGGAGGACGAGTTTCAGATCTTTCTCTCATAATAAAATAAATCTGTCAGAAAATCATTGTGCTCATACTCTCTCATGCCACCGAGAGACGGAGACAGAGCCGTGGCGCGCCTTCCACTTGCCGAAGTCACCGTGCGCGTGGGGTGGTGGCTTCCCTGGGTCGCCCGCTCCTGGGGCCGTTCACAGAACGTCCGCAACTCCACGGACAAGACTGTTCCACCAGCTAAGCTGCTCATTTCCCCCCAAGCGCTGATTTTGCCAAAAAAGATATTTTCAACTTTTTTCCCCTTTGCTATGTTTTGCAAGGTGGTATGCTAGTTTCACTTTGAAGGTGTTGCTTTCTAACCATCCGGAAGCAATAATAAAAAAATTGCAAGAAAACAACAACAACATTAACGGCACCTTGATGCACACGAAGGGTGTACCGTTAAATTGCTCAGCTCCGTCGTTAGCAGAATTTAAACATCCCTCAGACATTTATTAAATATATACATTTATGTGGTGGGCTTCCCAACCAAGCTGCGAGGAAGGAGGCCTTTCCTCCTCGGATGGGTTAACTGCAGCCTCAGAATGTGTTTTCCTGTTGGGTGTTACTTCCCTATATGGTCCATTGGTTAACAGTAATTGAATTTTGAACTCTTTAAAAAAGAATTAAAAGATAATTCTGTGGTGGGAAAGTAGGGAGAAAAGTTTAGAAAATTCTCTGCAAAATGACCGATCAGTGGAAATTCAAAGCCCTCAACGGCCTGCTTCTCGGACGTGTATGTGTCCACGCGAACATCATCCATGCCTTCTCCGTGTGCAGAAACTATTCAAATAAGAGCAGACCCGCGGATCCGTGAACCACAGCCCTTATCCAAATGCTAACTTTATTTTTGCTTTGCAGTCTCGGAAAGGGAGTGACCCAGACAAAGAGAAGAAAGGCCTGGAGGGCCGAGCAGACAGCATCGGGAGCGGTCGAGCCATCCCAATTAAACAGGTACGCCGCTTCCCCCTTTCTTCCCTTCCTGGCGTTGGACACACCTCGGGTCTCTCCTTGCTATGATGCTGCCTCGTGCGCCAAGGTTTGTTTGATGTGTTCTGTTGATGAATGTAGAAGTCACTCACTTGACATCAATTAGAAGAGGTTCCTGTGTGTATTAAAATAGGATCATTAGAATAAGAAGAGGGAAAATGTGACAACAGATCTAATGAAATACAGTCTGCCTGCTGCATATGGAGTGTGTTTCGAGGCTGAGCTGGCTTCAAAGGCCGCCTTTGTAGCTCGGCTTTGATTGGGCCGCTGGCCGCCGGTCGACAGGGGTAAATCAGATCGCCGTACAAGAGCCCCTTGTGATCACAGGAATAGCCGATGTGGCCCTAATTTGCTCTCGCAGACGGACATCTGAACACTGTTTCAGGCTGGTTTGTAACAACGAGGCAATTAGTTGTGATAATCATAGCCGGTGTGTCAGCTGCGCGCTCCTGTTTGTAATTTGCTAATGAAGGAATTGTAACTTTGATTAGGTTCAGTTTCATTTAGACCGTATTATATAAAGGAACATTTACAGCTGTAATGTGGGGCCTTAATTAAACTTCCTCATTACACAACAGGACTTGAATTCAAGCATTTGTTTTGGCCTATGTCGCTAGCCTGGAATAGGTTTCCATTAGCCCAGAAACCGGGCACCAAATCACTTCACGTCTCAAGTAAAATGGGAATTCACGTGGCCTATTTTGCTATTATATTTCCAAGGAAAATAAAAATAAAGACTTCGACCCAGCGCTGTGGCTCCTGGAAACTGCATCTTTTACTTTGTGAAAGAAGTCCAGTGGATTGAGAGTGCCTTCTGCTTGAGAGAGGGGGAAGAAAAAAAAAATCTGTGGGCAGAATAATAACTTTGCCTCTTAAGGACACGGCTGTGACCAATCCGTCCCTCTGGGTGATCGCTCTCGGTCGGCTTCTGCGGCGGGCACCGAGGCCGTTTCCCAAACCCTTCCGCAGCCCGGCGTGGCCCCGGCCGCCCTCACAAAGGGCTGGAGTCTGTGCACAAACACAGCTTCGCCCACTGCACACATTCGGGAATGCAGCGACAGGGGCTGGGCAGGTTCGGTGCGGACGCACGGGAACAGGTTGACGAGAGCCCTGGCTTCCCGGGTGAGGCCCGAGCAGCTGCTCCACAGGGTGTTGTAACAAGACGCGTTCCAACTACTGGGCCACAAATGTGTGGACTAGCGCGGGGCACCGTTAAGGAAAGTCGTCTTCCCTCCTCTTTGCTGGTGGGTGATGCCCTCGCTCTAAAATGGTTCTGTTAGCGTCAAGGTCCACGGGCGTCGTTACTTATTCTTTCTTTGTGTGCCTTTATTGATAAACCCAGCCGTCCAGTAAGGGGGTTTTAATGTGGAATTTTTCTGCCACCGACGCTATTCCAACTAGAATTATGACAATCATTTAACTCCTCTTTCTCTCATTTAAAAAATCGGTCCGGGGACCTTTCCTTTTGGGAATATTAAAACTTCATTCTAGACTGTTCGTTAATTCACGCCTTTTGCCGATGGGTGGGGGTGGGGGGGTGCCGCCCTCCACAGGAGCCGGGCAGGCCCCCGGTGTGATTGGAGCCTTGACTCCATCTGTACGCGGCTCATCTGCAGGGGGGTGGGGGGGTGCTCTACGGGCTGGGTTTTCAATACGTGTGCCGATTGGAGTTGACCATCAAGCGTAAAATGAGTATTATCCAGTCCTTGGAAGCCTTTCAATTGTGAATGTTCAAAATAATCTCGTTGAAATCTAAATCATGGTCTGCTTTCCCGAGGAGTCGTGGTTGGGGAGCGCGTGCGGCTCCTGTCCCTCATAGCTGCCCCCACGTGCAGCCATGGGCAGACCCCTCCCCAGAAGTGCACACCTGTCTGCGCCCCCCTCCCCCTCCCACGGCAGAATGTTCCAGGCCTCAGATTCCTCATCTGTTAAATGGGCCCCGGATGATGCCCGAGTCCCTCACAACGCCGGGATGTAGACATTCCAGAGAGAATTTTTTTAAGTTCCTGCAAAACTGGATTTTCAAATTAGCCCTGCTCAGGGCACCTTTGTTGGAGCCTTTCTGTGGGTCGCAGGGATTGATCTGAGTCTGGAGACAGTCATATAGATTTGTCTCCCACGCCCGTGTGTGCCGTGTTTATAAAGGATCCGGGATCGTTAGAGACAGTCTGAATTCCTAACCCTCCCGGCGTGGTGACTTCAGCCAGTGGATATGAAGGGGGGGCCGCAGAGGAAAGAGCCAGCGGCTGACATGTCCTAGGAGCTCGCCAGACCTGTTGTCGAGGAAACAGTTTAAAGGAGCGCTTATAATTGGTTAGGTGCTTTCCCTGTAGCGTCCCCTTGAACCCTCCACATTGCCGCATTGAGGCGGCCATGACATCCTCACTTTAAATTTAAACCCAGACAGGGTGAGGCTTCCAGCCCCGGCAGCTCGGGGAAGCGAGGGGGCCAGGGTTTGGAGCCCAATGCCTCTGCTCTCTCCGCGGCCTGTGGGTGAAAAGCCTTGAGAAAGCTTCAAAAAGGATCTTTCCGTGTTTTAAATTAAGCACGTGAGCCCTGATCTCAGACAAAAATACCTTCTGCCCAGGGGCGCCTGGGTGGCTCAGTAGGTTAAGCGTCTGACTCTTGATTCGGCTCAGGTCATGATGTCACAGTTCGTGAGATCGAGCCCCACATCCGGCTCTGCGCCGACAGCGTGGATCCTGCTCGGGACTCCCCCTCTCCCTCTCTCTCTCTCTCTCTCTCTCAGAGTAAGTGAACAACAAACTTTAAAACAAAGCAACAAACACCTTGTGCCTATGTAGAAACTTCCAAGACTTCCAGCCGCAACACGTTTCTCCAGGGATGGTGCAGCCGCAGTAGTGCTCCAGGCTCGGGAGGGCTCACTCCTCCCCGCCCCCACCCCGTGGTGGCATTTGCCACTCCTTCCCTTCTCCCAGGCACAGAGGACTTGGTCTTCACACATGCTGTGTTCAAGACTTGCTTGCCCGTGGGAGCCCCGCACCCCGGCTCGTGGGCCCTTTGCCCAACGGCCGAGAAACGGCCCCAGAGCCTCCGTCCTCCCCACGGGGCTGGTGAGGCTCCCAGGTTCAGCACCGGCTGGTGTTTTTGATCATCGCAGACCCTTTCCTGCCCCTCCTCCCAGGAACCCTGTGGCAGCTGGTTCAGGGCCCAAGCCAGGCGGTCTTCAGCACGCCCTGCAGCCCGACTCGTGTTCGTTACAGATCGCTCGTGTTCCAGTGGATTATTTTAACCGTGTTTTGCTCACGTTTTCTAGCTCGTTCATTGTTGGAGCAGCGGCTCCTTCCCCCCGCATGGGAGCCAGGCTGGATGGTGATAGGCGAGGATTCCATCGCTCCTTTTCCGCGGTCAAAGAGTCCTCGTCAAGAACGTAACTGATTTTTCTGCGAAGTAATTGCGTTTTTCGAGGGCCCGGGCCCACCTCTCCTTTTCTGTCCTTTCTGGGGCTTTAGAGGAGAATTGGTTCAGAGTTCTATTTTTCCTTTTTTTTTTTTTCCTTCTCTCTCTCTCTTTTTTTTTACTAAGATAAAGTCTGTTGGAATAAAAATTAAAAAGCAAAGCAAGAAAAATAAAAAAATAAAAAAACAAAAGCCAGAGGCCCAGCTCAGCGGCGAGTGGGCTTGTCACGTATTAATTTTTCATTGCTGTGGAGAGTTGTACATACATAATCACTTGATTGCAGTGGGAGTTAGGGAGCTCCTCTGGTGTCATTTGCATAAATCTTGTTAAGTCAATGGCAGTTAATGAAGTACAAATGAGCCCGGAGAAGGTGACATGCAAATCGTGGGTGGCAGATGGGAGGTCTGTTTGGGGGACGGCAGCTGTGCACTCTCCTCTCTTTCTTTCCCTTTGGCATCTTTTAATCTCTATATTATGGTACAGATACACGGCCTCGGCCCTGGCCTCTCCCCTTCCCCGCAGCCTGCTGGCCGGAGCCGGGCCCTCACCTCCCCTCCCGCTCAGCCACGGGCACGGCGGCGTGTTTGAATCTCTCCAGCCTCCGTCCGCGTGCCTTGTGCTCGACACAGGTGAAAAATACACGCAGCACACGCGTGTTTTGTTCGGCGGGACACACGAGCCGCTCGCTGAATACTGGGACAGTATGTTCGTCTCCTGCAAGACCTCGAAGAATCCGAAAGGGTGAAACATACTGTCTCCGCTCTGTCATGCTTCTGTTTGGAGTCCGGTCTCCCTACCTTGAGACAGGCCACCAGCGTCTTCTCCAGTGTTGTCCTCCATCCCGCGTGCGGGGTGGGGTGGGCGTCCTCGGGCAGGAACGAGAGGCTCTGGAAGTAGGGCGCCGTCCAAGTCAGGCTGTGGCGGAGACCCCTCCCCATCGGTGCACGCGGGCCCCCGCAGGCCTGTCTCAGTCATCACTAGGGGGGTCCCTTGCCCGCTGGTTTGTTTTTTGAAGTTTCAAGTGCCTGCAGGCCTTACCAGGAACTTTGAGATTTATGGGCAAAACACAGCATCTGCTTTCCTGCTTTAAGCAGCTTCTTTTAAAAATGTGTTTCATCAGCTGGTTGATATTTTGAGAGAAACGGGTCTCTGTGAACTCTGAATAAAGGCCAGCGGAGAGGTATATGTGGGCAGCAGGCCCTGGGTGGCCGCAGTGGCGGTCACGTAGGAGTCGCCGGGCCGTTGGCTCCTGGCCTGTGGATCCGGCTGAGGCGCTTTCCGGGTTCGGGGGCCTGCGAGGTCCCGCTGCAGGCCGAGGTCTGCACACTTCAGTGTGTGATGCCCCGTGGACACACCAAAGGCATGAAGTGTCCTCAGAACACCTGCTTTTTAAGTTTTAATTTTGACCTTGAACCTGGATGTCACGGTCACCTCCAGAGTGGACAGTGAGCCAGGGAGAGCGGACACTTGTCAACAGCCACCTGAAGCCACCAGAAAACCCTCCCCAGGCCCTGAGCAGAAACGCTGACCAGCGTGGAACTTTCCAGTAGCGCTCCGCCGACGGGCCCAGGAACCGTTTGAAGCAAGGCACGGTTTTCTCAGCTGAGTAGAAGGAAGCAAGCGTCGATGAGGTGAAGGGCGCCTCTGGAGCCCACCCCCTTGGCCGGCCTGCCGCAGGCCCCTGACCCGTGTTGTCTGGTACCTGGGGTGAGCACGAGGGGCTGGATTGTGTGGGCCTGACAGAATCAAAGCCCCCTGATGACGCTCAACTTTCCCATCTCGAAGTTGGGCACCGTTCGCAGCCCGTTGCTCCACTGCCAGCCAGCGCTTTGGCAGAGGAACCCAGCTGCAGACCGGGCTGGAGCTTTGGGGAGATGGAGGGAGGGGAGGGGGCGCCGTGTTCTTCCTCCCAGCAGCACAGCAGGGGCAGTTCTGGGGGCCCGCGCCGCCCACTCCACGGCATCCGCCAGGTGTCCCCGCGATGGCTCACGGCTGTCAGGCCTGACCACAGAGGAGCCAAGGTGAGCGAAAGGCGCCCTGAGAATGCGTTGTTCACCCATGTGGCAAATCAGCTCGGCCCCAGCATCAGGGGCCCAGTTAGTTCCCCAGAAGCAGATAATTTACTGACATGGACCCCAGTGCCCTGAAAGCTAATTTACCTCACTCGGGTGAGCAACTCCCTGAGAGAATTGCATCTGGCCTGGTTCGCGGCAGACTCAGCCAATTACGATTATTAATTTAATGGGTCAGGTGGGTGCGTCACATGCTTTTAATTTGACTCTTCAAATATCATACTGTCATTGGAAAAACAGTTCCGAACGTCTGGATGTCGAGGCAGGAAGTCACAGCCGTCTGTCTTTGACTAAATGGGACACCCTTTCCCCCACCCCCGGGCCCCTTTGTGACAACGTAGGGGACGACAGTACGGTCTGTACAAAATGCTTGAAGAAATTACGTTAACCGAAATACCGAACGCCTCGTTTAAATATAAATCTGCGAAGCAATTTAAAACGCTACCTCCCCGGTCCTGCGGGCTGCGGGGGGATGATACAAAGCGGTGTGTGAAGTGCTTTGTACACTGTAAACTGCCGCGCAGACATAATGTTCCTTCCAGAAAGACTCAATGTGTCCTCTGTGTATCCACAATCCAGGAGCTGGGATAGTATCTGACTAAGTGATTCATTTCAGCAAAATGTTGTTTATTTTCTCTAAAAGCTCAACGGTGATGGCGAAACCCAATTCCCCACGCGCCCAGAAACATAAGCTCACATACAAGTGGAGGGAAGTTCCCCAAAGCGAACGTTGGCAGGCTTCGCCAGGATTTAGTTTTGTCGGGATGAATCAATAATATTTGTTCTGGGCGTGATTCTTCTCAGACACAGTCAGGCTGTAGCAGTCACATGCTCTCCTGCGTAGACGTGCGCTGGGTTCCGTGCTGGGGTAGGTGTCTACTGCGCAGGCTGGGCGCGGACGTGCGGGGAAGACCCCAGCCCGTGCCCCCGCCAGTCCCCCCAGTCCTGGAGAATGAGTGTGTGGAGGGACCCTGGGAGCCCCAGGAGCTAAGGAACGCTGGATTCTACTGAGCTGGAAAGGTGGGGGAGAGGAGGGAGAGGTGAGTAGAGGTGGCAGAGGGGGGAGGCGGCCTCTAGAGGCAGGAGGGAAGCAGAGTAGCGGGAAGCACGGGTGCCAGAAGAGGGTGTGAGGAGGGGAGTCTGGAAGGGCTGGGCATGTCCTGTGGCCAGAGGCTCCGGCTGACCTTGATGGGATGTCAGGAGGGGTGCTGGTTCCCCCGTGTCAGCTGTGGGGCATCCTGCCGTGTTTCCACGCAGTGGCGGTGTAGGGGTGGGAGACAGGACAGCGTAGAGCTCGGGGCTGCGGGCCCGCTCCCCAAGGGCACTGCACCTGCAGGCAGTGTCCCCGAGGGCTGCCCTCCGCAGAGCTATCATGGTCACTGTTCTTCCTAATCCCAGAGTTTCCTCTCTCTTGCTGCTTTATCCCTTAGGGTTTATGACGCTGGGTGATTATGATCCGTCAGAGAATCCACAGTAACCAACACTGACCATTTCTGAGGGCCAGAAACTCTCCATTCAACCGACAAGAAAAGGAAGGCCCAAGGAAAAAAAGTAACTTGCCCAGCGTCACACAGTGGGTTAGTCTGCAAGGGCTGTGATGACAGAGACCCCCTAGAGAGGGGCTCCCAACAACAGACATTGATTTCTAGGACGGGAAGTCCACGACCAAGGGGCTGGCAGCATTGGTTTCCGGTGTGGCCTCTCTTCCCGGCTTGCATACGGCTGCCTTGCCGCTCTGTCCTCCCACGGCTTCTTTCTTCTCTGTGCAGCCACTCCTGGGCTCCCTTCCTCTGCTCCAAGGCCACCAGTCATACTGGACTAGGGCCCCACTTTAGGGCCTCGGCTAACCTCCATTACCTCTCGGAGGTTCCCTGTCTCCAAGTATGGTCACACTGGGCGTTAGAGCTTCAACATGTGGATTGGGGGGCACGTAATTTAGCCCATAATGTGGAGCCGATGAATAGTAGAGCTGGACAGGCGTTAGGTGTGTGTGACCACAGGGCCGCCTGCAACGTTCTTTATAATATTCTTCTGCCTTAGGTCTTCCGAGTATTACCAGGTAAGGCCACTGTGTTCCTGTCCGTACGTTGGAGAATCAAAATAATGCACTTTGTGGGCTCCGTGTCCTGGTTAACAAACACACAATATTTAGAACCTTACTGACTTGAGAGTTTCACTGCAAATCCTCCCAAGTTTCAGTAAACTGTGGTCGCTTGGAATAAGACCCAGGGGAACGCATGCTGTCGCGAGGCTTGTAGCTTCCTCTCTGTGCAGCACATCTGGTAATTGTGAAGACAGCGAGGACCCTTCTTGTGGGTTTTAAAAAGAAACGCTGCGGTAATCCATGGTCTCAGTGGATCCCTTCCCGGACAAAGGTGGCTCCTTGGGACGATGAGCAAATATCAGGCCTGTGGCTGGGGATGGCCACGGAATCCTGTGGCTGGGGATGGCCATGAAACCCTGTGGCTGGGGATGGCCACGGAACCCTGTAGCGTATCCCAGGTAGAGGAGAAGACACCCGGAGAGGTACACATCTCATTCTGGAGGGGAAGGTGTGGCGGGATCCCAGAGGCCTCACCGCGAAGGCTCAGACCCCCGGGCATGTTGTGCAGCCGTAGGCCCCTCACCCCCGCTCACACATTTGCAGACGCTGCATGGAAACAGGCGTCTACGAAGACGCCTGAGGAAATCATGGCATCACCCTCTGATTTCCTTTCTGTTCCGCTGAGCAGCTGCGAGTGGAAGACGCGGGGTCTCTGCAGGTGACAACCTAGACCACAGACGGGGACGCCTCCCAAGCTGGCTTTGGTTCTTTGAGAATAGAAAGTGGGCGCCTGCCCTCCTGGGGGGTGGGGTCACACTGGCTATCAGAATCTCACGTTCTGTATGAAAAAACAGTGACAGTGGAGCCACATGGGGCGTTTGGCTGCTGGACTGGACACTTCCCCCAAAGTGGAGACGGGGCCCGGGTCTTACCTGCTGGTGCCCCAGGCATCCCGTGGCCTCCGTGGCCACCACGCATGCTGCGGGCCCACAGTGGGGTGCTCGCTCCAGAGCGTTTCTCCCAGAGTTCTAGAGAAGGGGGCCTCTTCTCAGGAAAGACAGCAGGCAGTGACATTTTTATCAGGTTGTTTTGAGTAGCAAAAGCACCCTCTCCTTTCCTGCATCTTGCCAAGGGGACCGCTTTTCAACTGACTTAGTGATGACCAGGTTTTCAGAGCCTTGGTACCAAAGCTGACAGTTGATGAAATAGTATGAAAGAAGCACGGAAGGGTTTAGGCACGGGAAATATATTCGAACGTAGACACCTTTTATAAAGTTCCGAATAATAGAGTTCTGTTTCTAGATGGGCAAGATAGACACAGTTAACACCTAGGGCCTCTCCAGACCTAGTCTTCCCGATTCAGTGAGACCTGCGCCCCGCTGTATTTACTTGCTCGCATTTCCACCTGCCTAGGAAGTCCACACAATTAAGCAGATTATTACCGTGTTGGGTTTAGAACTGCAGTGCAGACCCTCCTTCCCTGGGCGCCTGTTGCTCATAGTTACCGTACTAGAGGCCGTAATGAGAGGAGCTTATTTAATTCTCTGCCAACCTGGGGCACCACTTCTGCCGGCCACAGATGGGGCGTCCAAGGCTCAGGGAGGTCAGGTCATGCCGAAGATGAGGTCTCAGCACTCACGAGTGTCAGAGCTGGGATTTAAATCCAGGAGTCCTCTCGAATATGTGTCTAGAAAAGTCTTCCCTGCCCCGTTTCCCCTGACTGAATCTGTGCTCACAATGACCATCTTTTCTAAACCAGATCAAAATTCAAGTAAACGCTGGCCTCGCCTTGTGGAATTCCGTGTTTCACATGGGGCCATCCTGGAAAGCGTGTGCTGTCTGGCACTTAGCCGACCATGGTACCCGTGTGGCAGCGTGACCCAGGGTCACCTGCAGTCCCAGAGGTTGGCCGGTCAGTCAGGGCTGGCTCGTGAGAGACTTTCACACCTGTCTAGGCACTTGGGTGGGGGGTCCCTTGGGACTTCTTCCCTTCCCTGGTCCCTTTAATCTTCCTGTCTTTGGGGCCCAAGTGGAATGTCTTCTGTTCCAGAAGCACCTACTTTGTCCTCAAGGAGAGGCGGTGTCTTTCGCCCTCCTCCTTCCAGTGACACTTCATCAAGTCTTGGCATCTTGGCTGCCATCTTGTCTGATGAGTCCGCAGGTGCACCCTGCACGCGTCTGCTCCCCTGCACGCTCGCACGCTTCCGCAGGGGTGCCGGCTGGCCGAGCTCCTCTCCAGAGGCAGTGGTGAGTAGGAGGCGAGCAGCGGTAGTAGACGAGGAGGCCACTAGTGTAAACGTTCATGTTTGTTCCATTGGAGAAGTTGTTCTCAGCGTTGTTCTATGTTGAAAAATGACATAAATTTTAATTCCGTTCTCTTTACGTTTGACTCTATTTCGTGTACATAGAATAGTACATTTAGGTGTGACACAGAGGTACAGTTTTTAACTTTTGTTAATGTTTATTTATTTACGTTTGAGAGAGAGAGACAGACCACAAGTGGGGGAGGGAGGGGGGGAGGGGAACACAGAATCCGAAGCAGCTCCAGGCTCTGAGCTGTCAGCACAGAGCCCGACGTGGGGCTTGAACTCATGAACTGTGACACCACGACCTGAGCCGAAGTCAGATGCTTAACTGACTGAGCCATGCAGGTTCCCCAAGAGGTACATTTTTTAACCTTCAGAGAACCAAACCACTGTCAGTGACCAGAATCAGTTCTGAAAACTGTTTTTTTCTAGAACTCCTCTGCTACTTTTCATCATTCATACAGAAGAAATTCCATCCAGGTATCTTCGTTATGTGACTTGGTTTGTAAGAATTTTTTTATGTCAAACCTGCAAATTTTCATAACGATGGAGTGTTCTGTAATTGCCAGATTTTTACCCCATTTTTCATTCTACATCAACCACAGTCTTCGTGATTGTAATTTGTGCTGAAAACAAGAATATGTTTATCCTCATGAAGTTATTCTGTAGGAAAATAATTCATATTATTTTTAATATGCATTAAGTTTTATGGAAATATATAAATATATCTGCCGTACAGACGTACTGCGGGGGCTATAAGTAACCCTCAAGAGACGATTCAGAAATGAAAAGCCACAAGAAGCAAGTAAATGTGGATGGATATTTGGCCTTTCTTTGCTGCTATCTAAAGTATTGGAAATTTAAAACAATCGGAAATCATTTTCTGCTTTGGTTTGTAATTAACAAAGCATGATAAAATTCTACTCTTAGCAAAAGTTAACTTAAAAAGAATGTTTTAGGGGCACCCGGGTGGCTCAGTCGGTTAAGCGTCCGACTTCAGCTCAGGTCATGATCTCACGGTTCGTGGGTTCGAGCCCCACGTCGGGCTCTGTGCTGACAGCTCAGAGCCTGGAGCTGCTTCGGATTCTGTGTCTCCCTCTTGTCTCTGCTCCTCCCCTATTCACGCTCTGTCTCTCTCTCAAAAATAAACATTAAAAGAAAAAAAAGAATGTTTTAGAAACGCATTGCTGTGTTACTGAACATTGGATAACCTAGCAGTACATAAAGGATATAAAAAATTCTGTTCACTTTGTCCCATTAATATCTCTGCTAGAAATTTATCCCAAAGGAATGATTCACCCAAGAGAAAGGGACAAAATCTTAGATGCACAAAAATGGTCATACCAGAATTATTTATAATATCAAGACCCTGGGAACTACAGATATCCCACAAGTGAAGAATTAATTAGTAACAGTCACTAAATAGTGCTGGGATAGACAGCCTCTAGAACTTTCATAGGCCATTTAGAGGTCAAGCGTTTATAAAATAATAATGGAAAGTGTTAAGCTGTGTATTTATAATAATCAGATCATGAAAATATATGTATACTTGGTTTAAAGTTGGAGGAATAGGAACACAATGAGAAATAAAGAAGACCTTTAATATTTTCAGCTTTTTGTTGTGAAATAATTCCGCACAAGCTGCAAAAACTGAGTTCCTCAAGCCTCGCACCCAGCGCCCCCACAGTGCAGGGGTCGCCGCCGGGACGCTGTGTCCTGAGCGCCTCTGCACACCTCATTGTGACTGCATCCCTGGGTGTAACCCAGGGTCCACGCACATGGGGTCCCTTCACCCTCTTGGCCACCTCCACCCTGGGAGTGTTCTGCGGTCTTTCGTTCCTTCCATGAGCTTGCAGCCATCCGGTGTGCTCCCCAGATATACTGTAGAGGGCCCCCAGCACGCGCTGCCTGGCCTGACTGGACTGAGGTTGTGGAACTTGGGCTGGGGGACCGCAGGAGTGCTGTGTCCTAGGTGCTCTTAGCAGGGGGCACGTGAGAGCCACGCATCTTCCTGTCAGTTACATTTTGGCCAAGGTGGGCTTTGTCAGGTTTCCCTGTCGGAAGTGGTTATTTTTCCCTTTGATGACAACGAATTGATGCACACCTTGGGGAAATACTTGGAGACCATGCTGATAGTCTGTAAAAACATTTCTAACGGTATAAGTTGCATTCAGTAAGTAGGTTTTAAAAAATGAAGACAGTTTCCCTCTGATCAATGTACATTGTCTTGAATAAAATGAATGCTCTGGGTGCCGTGTGTGTGTGTGTGTGTGTGTGTGTGTGTGTGTGAGAGAGAGAGAGAGAGAAAGAATAGAGCAAAGCTAAATTTCTCCTCCTTCATACAGAATGAGCTAGGAGTCTAAATACCACGAAATGCCTCTTCTAATCAACGAAATTTCAACATCAATAGTTACATGTACGCTAGTACTTTTAAACGCTTATTGGCCTTTTAGTAATATGTACGACGCAAAATTATTTCACAGCCTGAAAAGACAGCTAAGGTTGTCCCAATGTGCTTTTTTTTCTTTCTTTCTTTAATCTTGCATTGATTTACCATCCGAGAACAATTAGATGCTTGTTTCGTCCTAACTGTGTTGGAGGGAAGGGGCAAGTGAGGACAGTTTTTCGACTTGCTGGGCCTTTGAGGAGGAGCTGGGGGAGCTCCAGGGTGATGAGCCCAGAAGGGGTGGGAGGAATGGGGGAGGTGAGGAGGAGCCCAAAGTGGGTGGGAGGAGCCCCCCGGGGTGAGGAGGAACCCCCAGGTGCCATCAGCCTTGGTAGTGTGAGTGGACCTGGTGAGAATGGAGAGGCAGTTCGCAAACTCACCGGGAGCCAGAGGCAGTGGGCCTTGAAGGGTGAGCACATGGTAGGTTCTCAGCAGATCCTAACAGCAGTTAAAGCTTTGAGCGCCCCTGTGGCCCAGGGGCTGTGCCGGCCGGGTTGCTAGAAAGTAGGAAGCTTCATGCGGCCCTCCTGCAAACCAAGATCTCTTGGGTTTCATCTCAGATCTTTTTTTTTTTTTTTTTGACATGAACATTGAAGTTCTATTCAAGATTTCTCCTATTTTTCTTAAGTAATTCCCTTTAGAGAATGAAGAATATATGTATGTACATATGTACGTATATATTCATATAGCTATATGTTTATGTAATACATTAACATACAAAATGCTATGTATATAGCACGTATAAGAGGTTTCCCCCCCTCCGATCCTTCCATTTTTGCCCAAATAATCACATGCTCTGCTGCTGTTCGTCCTGAACTTACAGTGGCCTCGCATAACAGACATGCCGTTTCTAAAGCCAGGAGAGGTCCGCGTTTTACACGTAGGGAAACTGGATCCCTGGGGAGGTTCTGTGACTTGTGCAGCGTTTCTCTTCCTAATGTCCCGGGACCCAGGACCCATCTTCTCAGACACCCACTCCAGTGCTCTTTCCACTTTTAACACAGACATCCTGGCCATTTTCTTCTCCCTCGGGCTTAAAAAATAGGAAGAAATAACAAGTGATATTTGCCCATATCTTGATTCTATTGTGACTGTGGCCGCTTTTTTCCTAAGTCGCGTCCTTAAGCTTCGTACTGTTCGATCTCAATATTGTAAACATGAGGAAGAGGATAAATAAAAATGATCGCACTTGAAAGGATCTGTTTCCTGTGCCAGTTATTTATCCAGCAGGCTCGCCGAGGCCCCCGCAACCCAGTGAGACTGTGGGGTGCTCTTCTTTCCCTTTTACAGATGAGAAAGCGGAGGCTCCGCTCGCACCATTTCCTAACACCAGTAAGAGGCAGTGACAGGATTCAAACCCACGTCTGCCTCTTTCCGAAGCCCCGCGGTCTGAGCGTTTAATGGCCTTGTCTCCGGGCCGAGCTTGCGGTGTGACTCCCTCCCTTACAGTCAACATTCCAGGCACAGGGCCACCCAGAGGCCACCGCACCGCATCTTCTAAATGACGCCCGCACGCCGGGGTATTCGGCTGGGGGCACCCGCGCTCCACGGTACAGACAGTCCTTCCTCGAGAACTCCTTCCCCGTTCCAGAAACCCTCTAAGTGTAAGCCACAGCGGTTGTTTGTAATTGGAGTATCTGGAATTCACTGTGGTTTTAATTAGCTGATTACTAGTTCTTTAAAATGTACTGTACTCACTGTGGGTCTTGCAAATTGGTAACTGGTAGCTACCAGTATAATTAAATATTTCAGAGCACTTGGCTACAGTGGCATTGAACTGTGAAGAAATAATATTGTATAGCCAATCAAAAAGAGATCCTTGTAAACTCATTTACGGCGGCAGTGTGTGTTAGGACCATCATAGAGATGCTTACTACAGGAGAAATTAAAGATACAATTTTGTGCTAAGAGGCAATATAGAAATTAGTTCCTGAATTACTTGTTAATTGATTTGGTAATTCCCTTGGGTCTGCATGCTCTTTTTCTCCCCCCCCCCCCACTTTTTGTTGTTGCATTCAGTTAACGGTGACTGTTCCCAGAGCAATAAAAATATTTTTCACACTTAGATTAGCTACGTCCTTACATCAGACTGCTCGCATTCATATTTGCAGAACCAAAAAATATCTGCCTTAACTACAACCAGCGTATTGTTGTTTTATGTGTTCTCATCAAGGTAACCAGTGCGTGCATTCGTGGGACTGGATAATTTCAGCAAAAAGGAAGCGCGTTTTTATGTCTCGTGTTTGAGGAGGTTTCTCTGATTTTTTTTTTTCCCGTTTCCTAATGGAAGCCCTCATTTTATTATCAACAGTGGAGGGGATTTGGCAGACTTGATTTATGGAAGTCTTATTGTTTGCAATTCAGCAAGAATAACCGTACAAAAGACCATTTGTAGGAAAGTGTAGATTGCTCCTAGAAATGGTATTGGAAGAGAATGAGACCTGTTTCTCCTGTTGGGATTGAGGGAGAGTCAGAGGAGAGCACTGTGCACCACAGGTTGGGAGGGGGAGCCCCTGGGGCCCAGCTCCCCGCTTCGGGGCTGCCCCTTCCCCTCCTGCTGGCTGACGGACAGGCAGCGACATCGGGATTCATGGACACGTTTATGTTGCGGGAAGCAGCAACCGTTGTCCTTTTGGGGTTTTGAGAGAAGACAGGGAGAGTGGCCTCGTCTTCCTGGTGAAGAACACATCTCTCGTACCTTTTGGCTGTACTTGTGGCCCCAAAGGGAACATAGCAGACTCTTTAGGAAATCTGATTACCTTCACTTCAGGCCAGTCTGCTGTATTTTCCGTCGCCCTCCTGCACCATCCCCGACGTGTATAAATATCATCAGGCTTGGGCTAAATTCAAGGCAGTTGATGTACATTTCAGTGTCTGCTCTTAAAAACCGGCGATGATGATTTGTATTCAGCTAGGAAAGGCAGATACTGTTTGCATTTAGCCTTGTCTCTATTAAAAAGTACACAGTCACAGCAGTAAAAGGTAATGTTTATTCTGAAATACGAAAGCCATCCCAGTTGTAAGAGGCACGCTCTGTTGGGCTACTGTCAAGCATGTCCTTCGATGAAAGAGCCTCCTGGCCGGTCGTTGGCTTCAGTGGATAGAGAGAGAATACTTCCGTGTGCTCTGTGCTCTAGACGTGTTCCTTCTCGCTGCCCACAAATGGGGTGACTGGTGCGTTCCTCATTTTCATGGTTTATTTGGGGCCCAGAAGGCACAATGCAGTCTCTGCCAGGAGGTGCTGTTTCGGCACATGTGGGACCTGACAAAGGCTAACAGGTGCATGTCCAGCCTCCCCGTCATGCACTGCAGTGTTACTTATTTCCAACTCCCTCTAACTCCATCCACTCCCCTACCCCCCGTTTTAAACCTTCTCGCACACACATAGCCGTCTTGAACGTTCCTTCACAGAAGTTCCTAGGGAACTTGATCTTTATCACTTTTCTCCACTGATTATTTCAAAATGACCCAAATTTAGCTAAGCAACCCCAGAAGCAGTGGTTTTATAGCCCCCTCCCCAATGCCACTGACCTTGATGGAGTTAGATCAGGAAACTGCTTTCAGTTTTCAGGTGGCGTGGATGGCGGTTTCCTTGCTGGAGAACTTAGCACCAGGTCCCGTCACAGACCCTGAAGTGGGGGTGGGGGCAGTTCACACCCCTGGGCAGTTCTGCAGTCTTCAATTATGCTTCCCCCCACACCGCAGAGGAGAAGAAATACGTCTCCTCGAGGGATGAGAAGGACACAGTTTTAAACATTTTATTTTTTAAATATGTGTGACTTTTATCTCCGGCTTCATTAGTGTATCTTCCACTTGGGTATGTTTTCTGTGGTTAAATTGCGAATTGTCTCCAGATGTTTGAGTGAAGTTCATGCTCCACTAAAGCTCACCTTGCTTATTTACCAGGACCCTGACCTGAGCGCCAGGGGTTTACCGGGGCCCTGACCTTAGTGCCCAGGGTTTACCGGGCCATGACCTGAGCTCCCGGGGTTTACCGGGGCCCTAACCTCAGCACCCCGGATTTACCGGGGCTGTGACCTGAGTACCCCAGGTTTACCGGGGCGCTGACCTGAGCACCCCAGATTTACCGGGGCCGTGACCTGAGCACCCCAGGTTTACCGGGGCCCTGACCTGAGCGCCCTGGATTTACCAGGGCCGTGAACTGAGTACCCCAGGTTTACCGGGGCCCTGACCTGAGTGCCCAGGGTTTACCAGGACCCTGACCTGAGTGCCCCAGGTTTACCAGGGCCGTGACCTGAGTGCCCCAGGTTTACCGGAGCCGTGACCTGAGCACCCTGGATTTACCAGGGCCGTGACCTGAGCACCCCAGGTTTACCGGGGCCCTGACCTGAGTGCCCAGGGTTTACCAGGACCCTGACCTGAGCGCCCCAGGTTTACCAGGGCCCTGACCTGAGCACCCAGGTACAGACCATTGGCTGCATCTCCTGCCAGGCAAGAACTGCAGGATTCGGAGCAGGAAGTGAGGGCTGGCAGTGACGCTCCAAGGTGATGAATATTCTCCACGAAATTTCTCATGATATTTCTGCACTTTAATGACTATTACTACTAATACTTGTACTAATAATTTTTAATGGTTCACACTGACTAGGTGACATTTTGATACATTAATGAGCCTTATCAATGACTTTTAGAAGTTCTCTGGCCGGCCACGATGCTTTGCCCCAGCCCCCCAAAAGAAGGGTGAGAGTGGAGTGTCCAGAGTCATGACCTGCTCCCCCCCCCACTCTCTGTGAGCTGTAAAGAGTAGGTGTCAGCAGCCGCCGGCTTTGGTATTCAAGTCCGTCACTCGATCGTGTCAGAGGCGTTGACTCCCAAGGTTTGTCCTGGAGGTTTCCCTTAAAAATCTTTAGCTTGAATGAAAAGATGTGTCAGAATACTCGAGAAGCAGGAGCCTCACGAAAGGAAGGGCGTTACTAGGCAGTGGCCGTGTCCCGCTGGGAGGCGGAGGCCGCCGGCGGGTACTGCGGGTGTGTATGGGAGGAAAGACAGTCAGGAGAAGCTTCAGGAATTGGAAATGCTGGAGGTTCAGGGCAGGCAGGCTCAGGGAGACTCCCGCTGGGGGTGCACGAGGCCCCCCGGGGACCAAAGCTTGCCTGGGCCACTGTGGGTCCCACTGGTGGGCTGTGTTCGCGCAAGAAGGTGGGGCGTTTGGACAGGGCTATGACACGTATCCCAAAGAAAGGACAGTGCAGATCATCGTAGTAACTTTTGCTTCTTTGGGGACACATGTTTCCTGGTTTGTTCTTGGGTTTCCGGGAAGTAGTGGGCATGACTCTGGTGCCTTCTTGGGCACAAGATTTGCCGGAAGAGGAAACCCGTGGAGAACAATGAAGTAAGAGCCTGCTGACACTGTTACCCGTGCCGGGCCTTGGGGCTGTCCCGTCCGTGTGTCTGCCTCCTCCAGCACCCATTTCCCAAGGTCAGGAGGTTGGTTGGTTTGTTCTTAACCTTTTTGGCAACTGGTATATCCCAAGCCTCTAGAGCAGTAGGCTCTCAATAAGTATTTACTGAATGGATGGGTAATAGTGTACTTCCCATTTTACAATCAGAGTGGTGCTCGGAGGAATGAAGCCACTTCCTCAATGCCACGCGGCTTGGAAATGGTATCGCCGAGGCTCAGGCATTGTGTGACTTCCCAGGGGTCCCGTCTGTCCTGGAAGAACCTGGGGAGGCTCGGCGAGGACCTGCCCAGTGGAGCGTGCCTTTGCTGATAACCTTCGGGAGCTGGAGGGCTGGAGGGTGGGCCAAGGTAGGGTTCAGGCTCAAGTTTCCTTTGACAGCATGTTGCCCTCCGAGCGGAAGGTAGAGGAGAGAATTCTGGGAGCTTCTGCTCACCTAAGCAGCTTCCCCAAGCGCATTCCAAGACTGCGGAGTCCGCGTGTCACGCGCGTCACCGGGTGGCGCACAGCTGAGCACGGGCTGGGCCACACCAGGGTAATGGGCACCTTTGTCCAGGAATCACAGCACCTTTACTGCTCCCTCTGCCGCTGGGGCCTCCAAGAAAGGGCGGACCGCGAGTCCTCGTTTGCAGGGCACCTCTCCTGGGACTCCATCCTCAGTCTTGGAGATCAGGGGTCACCGTTTGGAGCTGTCGTCTATGGGCTGTTGTGCAGAGGTCAGTCTCGGGACCTGGGATGGGGCGTGGGCAGGCAGGGTGACGTCAGGACGTTCTCTACAAGCTTCCTATTTCAAGGGTTCGCCACGCCGCGGGCTTGCGGCGGAGCCTGGCCATCATCGGCCCACATCGTTGGGGGGCCTGCAGAGGACCGCTTCCCACAGCCCCCGTTCCTGGCCTGGCCGGCGCTGACGGTGCCTTTTATTTCCCGACGAGGGGGAGCCGGGCCACTCGTGACCTTCGTCGGGATTCCATTTTATTGGTCACGGATTAATTTTCTTCACGTCCTTCTATAGCACAGGGGCAGCATCCGCACCGTGTCACCTTGATTTCCGAAGGCAGTAGTCTTTTGAGGACGGACACCCTGTGCTGTGTTAACTAGGTTCTGACTTGCCTGAGACTCGGCTCCAGGAAGGGTCCCAGGTGGATGTGTGAGTCCGTGTTGGCCACATAGGCCCTTGCTCGCCCCGGAGAGCTCGTTCACGTTCCGGGTGTTCGGTAGCTTGCCTTCCCTCCCGGGGAGATTAATCATGACGTTAACTCTTTATACATCGTAAAGAGATTATCTTTTTCGTGTTGATGCTTTTTAGTTTTTCTGACGGCGTATGTCATTTCTGCATCTCTTTCTTTGTGGGAAATCCCCCGCACGTGCGAGGGATTGGTGTCCGAGCACGACGGTGACTTCTGCCCTTGCGCTGCTGGGTCGTGGCTTTGTGCTGGGCTGTGCGGCAGGTGCAGGAAATGCCATGGGCCAGGGCTGTGGGCGGGAAGACCTGAGCATGGGGGACGTGTGACAGGCAGCCGGGGCACGCTCTTCCAGGAGGGAAGGGGACAGCGTTAACAGCGTGCCGTGGAGAGCAGGTGTGTGGTAGGGGGCGTGACAGACAGACAGACCTGGATTCTTGCTGGAAACGGCGGGAAGGGTTAAGAGTGGGTGACGCAGGGCTTAGGCGGCGGGTGGAGCGCCGTCTCTGAAGACGGAAGCTTCCACGGAAACGATGTGATGACCCCACCCAGGAAAGAGGAGGGAGAGCGAGTGGGGAGGCCCTCGGGAGGCGTGGACGGGAGTGACCTGGGCCCTGTGGTTGCCGTGATGATGTCAGGTGGATGGCACTGGCCTTGACTATTGTGGCGGCCATGGCAGGTTGGGTTTGCTTAGCACAGTAGCTGCATTTAAGCAGGCCATTTAGTTTTGTAGTGGATTGTGGTGTCCTCTGCACCGCGGTAACGTCGGTGAGGGAACATGTGCTCTCAGGCACCGGGGAGGATACAGGCCGGCAGCCTCGGCCCGAGCCGGCCCCTGAGTCTCCTCTGGTTGCGAGGCCATTGAAGCAGCCGACACGTTCGTTGTTTCTCTCTCGAAGGATTCCTTTCCGTTAACGTCCAATGATTCAGAAACCCCCCGATCCTCAGGGACTGCAGGTCGGGAAGGTTACTGTTCAGAAAGATGAAGGTTCTTCACGAGATGCTTTGGAGGCCGGGGGGACTTGGGCTTCCTTTTTGGAGAGCCGAGCGGGGATGGGGTCAGTCCCCAGGCAAGCCCGGAGGTCTGCTGGCCCAGGCGGGCATCCCCCACCCAACATTAACAAGTACAGATCATTTCTTCCATGGGAGTTTTCGTTTGTCTTCCATCGGATGCTGAGAACAGCCGTGTCCTCAGATGCGCCTGTCTGTGGGTCCGGCGGGCAGCTCTTAAACATCAGTCATGAGTTGTCCCCAGTAGGTGAGTTCCGAGGCATTTGTGTGAGGCCGGCACAGCGCACATTTACAGGACATCTCGCGGGAGGAGCAGGCGCAGGACTTGGGCCAATGCTGTGCCTCTTGGACACTCTTCGTGGAGTGAGAGCTGCTGGTGGTCCTCTCCCCCTCCCCCTCCTCTTCCTCCTCCTCTTTTTCCTCTTCTTTCTATTCTTCATCATCACCGATAGATTTTAATTATTAGGACAGTTTTAGATGCCCAGCACAGTCAAGCAGAAAGGCCAGAAAGTTCCAGCAGCCCCCCTCCCCGAGCACACACAGTACCCCCTCCCACTGCCAGCACCCACACCACAGTGTGGGCACCACAATGCCCACATTGACACGTCATTGGCACCCAGAGCTCACAGTTCCTGTGAGCCACTCTTGGTGCGTACGTCCTGTGGGTTTGGACATATGTATGGTGACACGTGTCCATCGTTACGGTGTCACACTGCACAGTGTCACCGCCCCAAAACTCCTCTATGCTCCTCCTGCTCACCCCCCTCCCCCACCGCTGCAAACCACCCACCTTTTTATCGTGACGGTACTGTTGCCTTTTCCAGAACTCTGTGTCGAACGGTTGGAATCATAAAGCATGTTGCTTTTTCAACGTTGCCGCCTTCACTTAGCAATACGCATTTCAGGGTCCTCCGTGTCTTTTTATGGCTTGATAGCTCATTTCTTTTTAGTGCCGGACAATATTGCATTGCCTGGGTGTAACAGTTTGTTTGTCCATTCACCTCCTGAAGGACATCTTGGTGGCTCCCAGGTTTTGGCATTTTGAATAAAGCTGCTTTTATAAACATTTGCGTTCGGGTTTTGGTACAGATGTAAGTTTTCATTCATTTGTGCAAATGCCAAAGAGTCTGGCTGCTAGATTACACAGTAAGGATGTTTTTAGTTCAGTGAGAAGCTGCCGAGCCCGTCTTCCCAAGCGTGCGCACCCCCCTGCTACCCCCGGCAGTGAATGAGCGCTCCTGTGGCTCCACGTCCACGCCAGCATTTGGCGTTGCTGTCGTTCCGGATTTGGGCTGTTCTTACCAGCGTGCAGGGTAGCTCATCATCACACTTCCGTAGTGGCCTGTGGTGCTGAGTGCCCTTTCGTAGCGTACTTGCCACCGTGTATCTTTCTTGGTGACGTTTCTGTCCCGATCGTCTCACTTTTCAGCTGAAGCGGGTTGTTTTCCTTCTGTTGATTTTAAGAGTTCTTTGTACGTTTCAGCTCACGCTCCTTCACCAGGTGTCCGTGTGGCAGCCTGTGGCTTGCCTCCTCGTTCTCTTGATCTCTCCCACTTTCTCTTCAAATAATCATCCTTCAGTGCTCCCTGCCATCAGTATCAGCGTGCCCCTTTCCCTTTGATGTTGGGCTGGTTCGGTTTGCCTAGAATGTTCCATCAGGTGTTTCCTTTAGAGGCCAGTAGAATGCTTGCATGCATTTCAGCCAGTACACCCGGTGTGGAAACACGTCCTCAGAATCCTCAACTCGTTTGTTACACGATTGCTCAGAAGCATCTGTAATTCTTCCAAGTACCCTCTGTGCATTGTGTCACATTTAGAACGGGTGACACATTCTATACGCCATATATTGTAGGCATTCTAAACTTGATGCTAATTAATAAGCGTTCAGGGATGTGCAGAAGTTCTTATGAATAACAGTTCTCCCTGCCCCACGTCTCTGGCAACGTCTGTAATTAACAGCTGGGGGAGGAGCCAGTTGCCTGTTTGCTTCTGTGTGACTTGGCTAGAGTGACCCCGTTCAAGGGGGAGCGTGGGTGAGAAGGCACGAGAGCCCACAGCACACCATGCACATCAGTGTCCCGGGGGAGGCTGGCTCTCCCCACTTCCTCGCAGGCGAAGTACAGGCAGCCGCACCTCCTCCCCGAAAGGCAGTATCTCCTTTGGCTGAGACCATGTCACCCCTGATTCCTGAGGCATGGACCTGGGCACAAGGTAGTGAGGCTTACGGGTGCCGATGGGCTGGGGATCTAAGCAGAAGGGGATAAGGAAGCTTAGAGCAGTGTCTTTGGAGAGTGGGAGGAAGGATTGCTGCGTTTCGCAGGCAGGCTGCTGGGTGCAGCGATTCTCAGCCCCGGCAGTGCTGCAAAAGGACCCTCGGCAGCCAGGGTGAGGGCGTCAGCAGGAGCAGCTCGAAGACTGGAGAGAGGCCAGCAAGTGGGGGGTTCCTTGGCAGGACTTGGAGCTACAAGGAGGACCTGGTACCCGGCTTAGGTGTGGGGAGACAAGGCTCCCCTGAATGTGGGCAGGAGCCACAGAGCCAGGATGGGGGGGGGGGAATTGTTGCAAACTACAAAAAAACCCAAAGTGACACGTGTTCATTGTATCAAAATTAGAAAACATACATGGACAAAAAGAAAAAAAAGAAGTCACCCATGTTGCTGACTCTTGAGCTAACCATGGTTACCACATTTCTTGGACACCTGTTGGAGTTCCCTGTCCCCTGTGCCTGTGCAGACTGGCTCGTGTCTCCTGGCCCCCCACACAGCATCTGTCACCCTGGTCGGTCCCGTCCGCTCTGGGCTCCAGGAAGGAAGCAATCGTGACTCTTCGGTTGTGGTTATTCTCGTAATGGGTGCCCGATAAATGCTTCTTGAATGAATGGATGGACTCGTAACTGGTGTATTTTCAATTGTATTTATAAAATGAGATCACACCGTATAAGCAATTCGAACCTGCTTCCCGTTGCCAACCTTGAGCCTCGGAGGCATCTTTGAGGCACATTCTCCACCGATCCATTTGCACCCCTGGTCCCTGTTATTGGACAGCAGACGGGACGAGACATCCAGGCAGCCAGATCACCCTGACCCCCATTCCCTCCGACTTCCCTGGTGTAAGTTTCCAGCAAAAGATTTGCTTGGTCAAGGACATAGGGATTTTAAGTCTTTAGATATGTACTTCCAAACTGTTCTCCAGAAGAAAAAAAATTGACTCTTTTATGAGCAGTATTTCTCCACACTAATACATTTGGGTATTTTAGGTATGGGCTTTTTTCAGTCTTAATGGGTTTTTTTTTTAAATGTCTTAGAATTACATTTACTTGTTTGAAAAAGACAAACTTTCTTTATTATCAATTTTAAAAAGTGTTATCGACTGCCTTTATTTTTTGTGTGTGAAGTACATGTCTAATTGTCGGCTCATTTTTCTACTGGTGTTCTCATCGTTAGCCTGTTAAGTCACTGTTAGCCATGTCAGCCATTTGTGTGGGTTTTTCTTTTAATTTTTTTTAACGTTTATTCATTTTTGAGAGAGACAGCACGCCAACTGGGGAGGGGCAGAGAGAGAAGGAGACACAGAGTCTGAAGCACCTCCAGGCTCCGAGCTGTCAGCACAGAGCCTGCCACGGGGCTCAAACCCACCAACCACGAGATCATGACCTGAGCCGAATTGGATGCTTAACCAAATGAGCCACCCAGGCGCCCCCCCCCCTTTTTTTAGTATTTATTTTTGAGAGAGCGTGAACGGGGAAGGAGCAGAGAGGGGCAAACAGAGGATCCGAAGCGACTCTGTGTTGACAGCCGGAGCCTGGTGTGGGGCTCGAGCTCATGAACTGTTCACCATCCTGACCTGAGCCAAAGTCAGACACACAACCGACTGAGCCACCCAGGCGCCCCAGCCATTTGCTCTTACATACTTTACACATTTTCCTCATTTACCTTTTGGCTTCCATTTTATTTGTGGTAATTTTTGGCACTGACAAGTTTTTCCAGAACTTTGGAGTCAAATCTTTTTAATACTGTGTTTCCTCCTTTATTATGCTTTCAAGGTCTTCTCTTCTCCAAGTCCTTCTAGACTTCATCCTTTAACTGCTGACCTATTTGTTTCTTTCTGCTAGTTAACCTTTCGTCGACGGGGAACTCTACCCACTCCCAGCTTATCAGAAAGCCACCTTGGTCACATTCCGTAAGCCATCAGGGTCTCAGGAACTCTGTCTTCTGTCCCGCTGGTGGGATCCATGCCGTACTCCACCAAGTACAGGATTGGAACTGAGCTTTAAAGTCTGCAGGAGAGGGACTTTCATAGAAGGGTTGGGAGGACTGGGTTGCAGGTGGCCTTGGGAGTGAAGCCAGTCCTGTCCCATCCCTTCCCTCTGTCCCCACAGAGCAAGTGCTGGCTACCAGGAAGGCCCTAGGTTTCCGAAGAGAAGATTAGGTGGAGAACGTGTGACTGGCAGAAGTAACACTCCTTATCAGCACTTACGGAGGGCCTGCTGTAGGCCGGCTCTGCTACCGCTTTACTTCTGTTGTGTGGTCTGTGGTCTTGCCGAGCCCTGAGGCACCTGTACGAGGTGGTGTCACTTGCGCAAGGTCCCCAGCTCAGAAGCGCTGTGGTCGGGGCCCCCCAGGCCAGCATTGTAAACTCATGCTGTGCAAAACAGCCACGGTGACAGGCATGTGCGAAGCTGGGGTCTTCTGGGCCCCTCTGGGGATGTGGTCCGGACACAGTCCCTGTGGCCTTGGTCTTCCCGTGACTTCACACCTTGGCTGAAATGATACTTGGGCAGAGGCCCCAGCAGCCTGGACTCTCAGAGTCTGGGGGCTGAACGCTAAGGGGTGTCCAGGCAGAGGGGAGGAGTGGCCCTGTGGAGGGAGGCGACGGCCTGTGCCCCAAGGTCCCACAAAGCCCTCGCCCCGGGGCTCGCAGAGCTGAGCGCTGCGTGGTCTCCCTGAGGGCTGAGACCTCCGTGGGCCTCTCCTCGCTTCTCCTGCTGGAGGCCGACGGAGGCCAAGCTTCCTGATGAGTCAGGTGCCGGAAGGAGGCCCCGCGGGTACCACCGGTGGAGCTTTGGGAACGCCTGGAGTTCAGTCCCATCCCTTTGCTTTTTCGCCTGAGCTCCCTCTCGGGGCTCTCGGTGACTTGACTCTCGCATTGCATTTTTATGCGCGTTCCACATTCCAGAATATAATTAGAGCAAGTAACTGCGCGATCCCATTTTGGCCAGATTCAGACGCAGTGATGGTCACCAAACTCACCACAAGGCTAGACCTCTGACACTTTTACCAGATGCTTCAGACTGTTGACCACAAAAATCAGGAGTTAGACGCTTAACTAACTGAGCCACCAGGCGCCCCATTTCTGGTCTGTTTTTTATTTTTTATTTTATTTATTTTTTATATATTTGTTTTAATGTTTATTTATTTTTGAGAGAGAGAGACAGAACACGAGTGGCGGAGGGGCAGAGACAGAGGGAGACCCAGAATCCAAAGCAGGCTCCAGGCTCCGAGCTGTCAGCACAGAGCCCGATGCGGGGCTTGAACCCATGAACTGTGAGATCACGACCTGAGCCAAAGTTGGTCATTAAACCCACTGAGCCCCCCGGGAGCTCCTGTCCTGTTTTTTGAAAAGTGCCGGTTGTTGCTCACAGCCACGGTTCATGGCCCGCTCTTGGCATGACGCATGGTTTTTGCAAATGCCATCCTAAGGGCATTGGTCCCGGGCCTGTGTTCGCCCTCTCAGCGTGAACGGTCCCATCGGTGCGGTGCGGTCTTTCCACAGGGTCACACACGCTCACCTTGACTTCTGACCCGTCCCACTGGCCGCCGGGCCGGCCCAGCAGAGCAGTGCCTGTTGGGGGGGGGGTGGACAGAGCCCTCACGTTACCCCAAGGCTGCACCCCCACTACCACCTTTAGTTCCGTGCCTGCCTTATTCAGAGCATCCATTCTGGGGACACTGAGTGTCTGCTGGAGCTGGGATTTATTTTCAGCAGACCATTATGAAGGAGGTCTCCACGAGAGGCTAGGAGGGTGACCCAAGAAGGAAAGGCTCTGAGCTCAGACGGGCAGATGGCGAGAAGGCTGCTGGAGAAGGCGTCCCTGTCAGGGGCTTGGTGCCGAGGTCCCGCCACAGGACAGAGGGCACAGCGTCTCTATCTGGGGCCCCATGGGTGGGAGTCACCGTGAACAAGCAGGACAGACTCCGAGCCAGGACACTTTTATTTTTATTTCTTCCTTCCTTCCTGCCTTGTCCCTTCCTCCCTTCCTTTCTTAAGAGAGAGAGAGTTTGAGAGCGTGCATATGAGCAGGGGAGGGGCAGAGAGAGAGGGAGACAGAATCCCAAGCAGGATCTGCGCTGTCAGCACAGAGCCTGATGCTGGCCTCAATCCCACAACCCTGGGATCATGACCTAAGCCGAAATCAAGGGGGACACTTAACTGACCGAGCCACGCAGGTGCCCCGAAGTTGCCACAGAGGCCACATGAGAGCCTTTGATTGTGGTGAAACTCTGGAGAAGCTCCGTGGAGAAGAGACTTGCGTACGACCTTGGTGTCACTGCGCCCCCGTCCCCGCCCCAGCCAGCTGTGACCTTCTTCACGCCTCACCAGGGAACGGCCTCCCCACCTTCTCCCCGTTTGCTCTGTTCTCCCGGCTTGCGGGATAGACTCCCTGGAGGGACAGTCTGTCCCCCCACGTTCCCCCTGCACCCGAGTCCCACCCTGGGGCCAAAGATTGCTCTCAGAAAATGCCAGTTTGATTCTGTCACCACTTCGCTTCGGATCTTCAGTGTCTTCCTCACCTCGTGCACCAAGGTGTCTGGAGCCCTCCTCCACCACCGAGCCTCCCCACCTTCCCCAAAGAGGTTCGTGAGCTTGGAGTGTGTGGCCTCCTTCAACCTCAGCCATCACCTACACACACGTCTGTAAGATGCTGCCCATTCAGCCCCTCTCCTCTGAAACCTTCTGTTTCTATGGGTATCCCCACCTCCTCCGTCCCCCTTAGCACTTTGTGCCTTTATCAAGTTATCTGGCACATTGGGTCAACTTTTCCTTGAGGAGACAATGGGGGAGTGTATGTCTGGCTGCTCAATGGACAGAGAGTTCCCGTGGGGGGGGGTGCCTCTGGGGTCTTGACTTCCACTGTGGGTAACACGTCGAAAGGCAGAAAGCTTGCGCCACATACAATGTTGTTCGTGCAGTTTACTAATCCGTGTGTATAGACGTTGAAGGTAGAAAGGAATGACTAAGCCACCACAGCGAGACAAAAGAGCGGCTGAGAAGAGCCAGCCGGTGACTGGAGAGGCCGTGGCTGTCACCGCGATTATTAATACATTGTAGAGACATTTTGGGGATTCCGCCATGTTTTGTATGGTTGCCAACAAAATGTTGACAGTTGTATTGTGGTTAATAAATTCATTTAGATTTATAAGCATTGTTTACAGAACCTGTTCGCCTGCTGAAACTCCAACAGCATCTGTTCCTTCTTACTAATTAACTGCTAATTACGAATGAGCCTTGTGTGTTTGTCAGTATAACTGGCTCATGCATTTTGTAAGGAACATTAACAAATTGATTTACATAGTGGCAAAGCAATCAAAAAAGTAAACTGAACAGCAAGCCTCTAAAGCCCTTTAGCCGGTTTCTGAACGAAGCAAACTTTTGATGCTACGTGTATGGTAAATTCCCTGTTACCTTAATTCTCCGGTAAAGGTACAGTGATCAGAAGCAGTGACTCGCCGAGTAATAGTCAAATTAGAGAGAGCCCTGCGGCAGGCGGTCTCAAGTGACGGTGACCCCGGGGGGGGGGGGGGGGAGGGTCTGGTGGGGATGC
>CM053578.1:102439456-102462900 GCA_028646485.1 Cryptoprocta ferox
CTCAAAATACCCACATCAAGATTCTGTCACTTAATAATACTTCGCGTCAAAGGAGCAAAGTCCGTGTTGAGCCCACACACAGCCAGGCGCCTGGCTGGAAATTCGAAATCTGCTGTCCGTCACACTCCTTTCCTTCCCTGGGATCCTCCCAGTTTCAGACTGCATGGAGGCACAGCATGTTTTTAAGAGCAGGCATTTAAAATTAACCAGTTTAGATGGCTGATTCCAGCAGTTCTGGGCTCATCGACTTTACAGTGAGAGGTTGAAGGCAGCCCCCTGCCTCGCTGCTGTGACGGGCATGTCGGCATCCTAGCAGCTCCAGAAGAATCTAGCCCCTTGGGGTTTTCTCTGCAGTTGCCTCCTTGCTTAGAGCTAAGGGACAGAAAAATAGAACCAAGGCAAGAGAGATGTGAGCACAAAAAGCAGGGAAGAAACGCGTTGCGCCAGTGACCGTTATTTTCACGGTTCCCTCTACGGATCCTTCAGAATGCCGGTGTAAAACTGGAGATCGGGAGCCAGGCAGACAGGTGGATAGCGGGGTCGAGGGTTTGGAGACTCGCTCAGGTTAGATACGATCGCAGCGTGACATTACAAAAAGGAAGCAGCACTAGTAAGTGTTTACTGAGATGGAATGTTCAGTAGAAAGGATCAAAGGAGACAGTGCCGGCGTGAGCCTGTCTTTCGGGCACAGGGCTGCCTGGAAGGTACAAAGATCGGAGCTTTCAGGGAGACCCCACGTGCCGGCCGTGCACCTCGGGCAAACACCCCCCACCCTCTCTGAACCCGAGTCACCTCGTGTGTCGAACAGGAATGACAGGACAGTCCCCTTGCAGGGCCGTTGGTGGACGAAGAAGGGAACAAGTAACCTGTATAAAGCAGGTGGCAGCGAGTAATAGACCAGGAAATCGTAGTTAGCATCCTCCTCCTCCGTGCATTCATGTAAAAGCAAATACATGTAAACGCCATATATGCAACTTTATTAGATCCATAGCCATTACCTGTGGGGAGAGATTCTTCTCTCTCATCAATAAATTATTATTTTAATTTCAGATAAGTGAAAAAAGTTGAAGCGAGCATAAGAATGGAAGAGGTGAGGAGTACTGGCTTCAAGGGAGTGGAGGGTGGAGGGCAGTTATTTCACAGAGCTGCAAACCCGTCCCACTGACAGCTGAGACGTGTGACGAACGTCTTCAAATGGCACCGTGGGTGAAGAATAGGCCCCCGCCTTCAAGATAATTTTGTTCAAAGTCAAAAGGAAACTCTTCGATGCAGCATTTCACGTACTGGAAGGAAGAACAGAAACCGTGCTTTCCGAAGTATTCGTTCTTGCGGTTTTTCCCACGTATAAGTTAGGTTTAGAAAACAGAAGTAATTCACAACCGTCTGCTCCGAAGTATCACGAAATGGTTCGACCAGCTGCAGATGATCTCAGGTGTCGTTGGCTGAACGCGTGTGCATCAGCCGCCATCGCTACTTACGAAACAGCTGACCTGAATGAGGCCCAGTCCGGGAACTCACAACCTAGCAAGAAAGCCAGGCTTGTCTCGGCGTCTGTAGTGTGTAACAGACTCCACCAGCCACTACGACAGAAAGTGCCAGGGGGACCCAGAAGGGAGCATTCACTCGGCTCTGCATTTTGCACGCACCACCCTTAGTGTTTGAGTGTTTGCCGCAGACGGCATTTCATGAACAGAAGCCTTTTCTCTTGGAACTTAACTGGTTAAAGACTTTTCTTTAAAGCATAAGTTAAAAGTAAAAACTTTCAGGGGCGCCTGGGTGGCTCAGTCGGTTAAGCGTCTGACTTCGGCTCAGGTCATGACCTTGTAGTTTGTGAGTTCGAGCCCCGCGTCGGGCTCTGTGCTGACAGCTCAGAGCCCGGAGCTGCTTCAGACTCTGTGTCTCCCTCTCTCTCTGCCCCTCCCCTGCTCACACTCTGTCTCTGTCTGTCAAAAATAAATAAAAACATTTTTTTTATTAAAGTATTCTTTTGGGGGGGGTTATAGTAGAAATCCAGTTTCTGACTTTGTGTTTAAATTTTGCCACTCAGTGGGGCGCCTGGGTGGCTCAGTCGGTTGGGCGTCCGGCTTCGGCTCAGGTCAGGATCTCATGGTTCGTGGGTTCGAGCCCCGTGTCAGGCTCTGTGCTGACTGACAGCCAGCCTCAGAGCCTGGAGCCTGCTTCAGATTCTGTGTCTCCCTCTCTCTCTGACCCTTCCCTGCTCGCGCTGTCTCTCTTTGTCTCTCAAAAATAAATAAATGTCGCCACGAAGGAATTTAAGTTGGAAACATAAAGCCATCTCTAAGCTGCCACTAGTGAACGTGGGATTTATTCAGGAGACACACTGTGGATGTTTCAGTATTTAACAAATTCCCCATGCTGCAGATTTAACGTGACACAGGTCTGCAGGCCGCAAGATGTGCATGTGGGGATTTCTCTCTCCGCACCCCCCCCCCACCCCGGGACCTTAATCTACACTCAGCGTGAAGCAATCTTTTGTGCAAAGAGCTTAAAAACAATAGGATGAGTTTGGAAGAAGGTGTCTGAGAACACTAGGTAGTTATTTTCCATTTAAATATTGCACAGGGGACTCGGAAAAGCCTTTGGACCAATTGTTTTCAATCTTGGAGACATATCTACACCCATCACTGTGCATACATACAGATACACGCACACCCTCCATCGACATAATGTTGGAGGAGCCAGACAGGCTTTGTAAGTGGGCTTCTGGGGAGGGAGGCTTGCTGGTAATCAGTTCTCATAGCCATCCTGCCCCGTTGAGAACCCCCACTTTAGGGGGACCCTAGGCAGCGACGGAGGAGGCTGCTTCGTGCCTTCTATCTGGGACTCATAGCAGAAGGAGTATTTCTGCTTTCACACGTGAAGCCGTTCCTTACTAGGATTATCATCATTTGAAAGACATTTTTGTAGCTTGATTTCCGCTCTGAAATAGATGTCACCAAACACAGGATGAGAGAAACTTATAAAGAATTATGAACTTCTTTTTAAAATGAGAAAGTCAATGAAGGGAGGCAGCATAACCAGAAAAGGGGAAAATTAAAATCTGAAATAATTTATGAGCAAAATAATTCTCCAGCTAAGAGTGTATTAGCTGTTTACTCAAAATACTTGAGAGGAATGTTTCTAATCAGACCGTATTGTGATCTTTGGGGAAATTCACCATCTCCCTGCAGTCCCACAGGTTTCATTTTCTTCCTCTCGGACTTATAGGCAGGCATCAGGGGGGACTCCCCGGGTTGACACACCTGTTGATGGCCAGTCTTTCACGGCAGTAAGCCGCTAGCCACTGATAGCCGTTCTGGAACCTTCCACCGTTGTGAAGAAATGGTTGAAAAACAGTTTAAGGAAAGAAATGGCTTGGCGACATACCACAATGACGTTTATGTAGGGAGAGAGAAAACCCTGCTGACCCTCTGCCCTATTTTCCCCTTTACTCAGAAGTTGCTGGAAACACCCGTCTTCTGGCCTCCTCCTTGGCTTCTTTTCTGACTCCTTCCTTTGGAAGCTTTGCACATGATGGGTCCAAACTCAACGTTCATTGGCCCGGGTCTTACTGGCAGTTTGAATACTAGCAGTATTCAGACCCGATGTACTTCAGCGTCGCCCTTCTGGCTGCGGGGTGAGCAGGAGCCCAGTTAGGAGGGAGCAGGAGCCCAGTTAGGAGGGAGGCAGAGCCTGGTGAAGCCTGGGGAGGGCTCGTGAAGGCCGTGGCTGCAGGAGTAGAGGGAATGGGACATATCTGGGAGTTTTATGGCAGTGGTGATAGATGTGCAGGATGCAGGAGAGAGATGGCGCTGAGGTTTCTGGCTCAGAGAGCATCATAGAAGATGGTCCAGTCACACGAGGAGAGAAGATGGGGCTGCGGGGAGAGGAGGATGGGCCCCCAGAAGAAGCAGTGAAAGTCACGTGGTTTAGACATCCCACGTTTGAGGAGCCCGTGGAATACCCAAGCACGCCCATCTGGTGGATGGTTTTGCAGCTGGGGGAGACCTGGGCTGAAGGTGTACATTTGGGGACCGCACATATAGACGGGGCGATTGTAGACGGAAGAGGATGCGACGTCGCAGACTCACACAGAATGAGCGCAGGAGGGCTAGGGTGACGAGCACTGTAAGGACAGGCAGACTGGGAAACAGGACCAGAGAAGTAGGAGAAAATCTAAGAGACTGCATTGTCCTAGGGAAGACAGAGCTTGGCTTTTGCAGACAGAAAATAGGAAGATGACTGGAAGGTGTCCATCGGGGGACGAGGTCGCCGATGCCATCAGTGACGCAGTGGAGAGGCTGTTGAATAATGAGCAGCAGGGAAGACGCAGGACAGCGGGTGTGGACGACACTTCCAGGCAACCTGATGAGTGGAAAAGAGAAAAATAGGAAGTTATTGATTAGCACGTGATGATAAACAAGGTGGTAACGGACTGCAGTTTCTGTTCAGAAAAGAGTTACCAGTAGCCTCGCTCATTTAGAAACCCTCGAGTCAAGAAATAAATTCGCTTACCATTTAGCAACATATGAATAATTGCTAGTGTTTATGAAGCACCACGAGCGAGGCATCATCATTTGGGTTCTCGTTTCGGATCCATGGGCTTTCCACCGCGGGCCACTGTCTCCCCGACAGCTGCGACTTCCTGGGGTCCTTCTGTCCTTGCTGAAAGAATAAATGATTTCACACGAGCAGCCCCTCTCAGCCTCCTCCTGGTCACTCCTCGTGATGTCCCGTGACCTGTCCCCACCCGCACACCCGCCGCTACCCTCTTCCTTCCCCCGAAGCTCCAGGTGCCGCTTCCTCCCACTGTTTTCTGCGGCCTCACCTATGCTCTCACCATGGAGTTGAAGGCCTTCGAGCACGGCGTTGGAAAGCATCTCCATCGGCAAAAGAAACCTGTGGCCACCAGTCCATGATGGTGGCGGATGATCCGCACCTCCTTCCACAAGGTGCCGCTCGAGGGGAGGGGGCCCTCTCTCCGGAAGCAGGAGCTCACCGGTTGTTGGGCCTCCCCGACGTCCTCCTGGAGTTGGCCTCCCTTCTGTTCTTCATGTCCCCGTTCAAGAGCAAAGCCCACACGGGCCAGAGCAGGGAAGGCTTGTGGCGAGCACCCGGGAGCAGAGCACCCACCGGGTGCTCTCGAGCCGGAGTTCCTCACGAGGGCTGTGCAGAGAGATTCAGGGATCTGAGAATGCGGGGGGTGAGGGTGGGGGGCGTTCATCTTTATGCCCACCAACCCCTAAGGACATTAGCACTTCCTTCAGAATGGAGACAGCAACCCGCAGTGGCACTAGCATAGCCTGTGACCTCGTCACCCGCAGAAGTCACAAACATGTTTCCTCCACGTGGTCATTGTCATGGGTCATTTGATGGGGTCCCTTACACGCTCACCGTGTGGAAGAATGGCCGGGCCGCCGCTAGAACTTACTGGAAGTGTTAGTAAAGGGGCGTGCTGTTTACCTGTCACAGACGGGTGTTTTACGTTTGGGTGACCGTGTTCAAGTCGAGTTGGTTTCTTCTATTCCCATGAATCTGAAGGCGGTGTTCTCACAAGAGGTCCTTTGGGAGTGAGCCTCCCTGTGGATCGTGTCTGTCCTGTAAACTGAAAACGTTCCATGTAAGACCAGGGGCACAGCGTTCAAAACCAGGCGGGGGTGTTTGCTGTCCTTTGCTGCCCTGTGATGCCCCTTCTCAGTGCTGCCCCGCAGAGCCCTTCAAAGCCAGAGGAATCGGTCAGACGTCCAGCCCTTAGCCTGAGGGCACTGTTCTTGGCCATTGGCTCACCTCTCCCCTGCTGGTCTCCACAGACCTTTTCTTCTCACCCCTTTGTTCCTGAGCCCCTAGCTCTGGTCTCTGCGTGTCTGTCCGTGACGTTCGTGGAGTCACTGACTCAGGAAGCAGGGCCTGCCCTTGGTCTTGCATATCGTCCCTCCCACTCATTCCTGGCCATTTGCCATGTCCTGCTCACTTTTTGACCTGACTGCTACTTTGGGAAAGCCTGCTTGGGAGGTGGCCCTCAGCTGATGTCTGGGAGCTTTGGGGGCTTCCCAGCATCCCCAGGACAGACGAGCGTGGCCGGCTGTGTCCACACTGTGTGCAAACAGCACGGTTGAGGCCACGGGCCCAGCCCCCAGGAGGTCTCTGGTGCTGGGCATCTAATGAGCATCCCTGGTAGACAGATGTCACACGCGTCATTACAGCCCGTGGCTGGAGGAATCACAGGTGTCCCTGGGCTCCTGTGCCTGGTGCCCCCGGCCTGGTCTGCCAGCACTCCCCCACCCCCCACCCCACTCTCCTTCTCCTTTTGCTGACCGCTCTGCATCTTAGCACCGGAATAATCCACAACCATACACACGGCTGCAGTCTGATCCTGGGGCTCGTCCCAGCGAGCCAGGGCCCCCAAGGGAGGTCTTGGGGGACCCCCCAGCACAACAGCTCTCAAGACTAGATCTCATCTCCTCCTTTCTGGATACCTTTATCTCGCTATGTGCTCAAACTTCTTTTTCTTCCGTATTTTATCAAGAATGGATGCAGGTGAGCTGCTGTCTGGAGGCTGGTGAGTTTAGAGAGGCATCTTGTGAAACAGTTCACTGAATGTTTGGAAATTTGGATCTAGGACTCAGAGGAAGAAAGGTTTTGAAGAAAGCCATGTGTAGGCTCTTTCCCTGAAGTTCACAGGCCCCCTGAAACCCAGACGGAGTAGAAGATAGGTGTGTCTCTCTTAGAAGGAATCCCACGGCTGCCCAGCGGGCAAGAACCTAAGAACCACAGACCGGTGGGCACCCCCCAGGCCGGCTGTGCTGAGCCAAATTGGGGGAGGCTGTTGCCGAGGCAGCAGACCCACTCGGGCCAATCCGCACACGCCCCAGGACTCCACTGTGACTCTTGGTCTCGAAGTAACGGCATCTCAGGAGACCAGGTGCCCGTAAGGATGAGCGTTCCATTTGCACCATTGGAAACCAAGGAAGAAGAGACAATTCAGATGGTTTCTCGGGCTTCTGATTTTGGCTCAGATCATGTGATAAAGGTGGCACCGCTCAGAAAAAAAATCCACTGCTTCTCAAAGGTCGCTGGAACCAAGAAACGTGTGATCATCTTCTGTTGTCCCTCAGGGGTGGCCCTTCTGACTCTTAAACAGTCCCAAAACGCAGAGCCCTCTTTCCGTGCACGTGACTCGTGCCTGCACCTCGGTCCAGAAGGAAAACGGCTTGCGGGGGAAACGGCTCAGGGCCCTGTGTACGTAGGCTAGATTACATTCATAAGCAGCATGAACCCCTTCATAAATTATTTAGCTCGAAGTTCATTCTCCGTAGGAAATTACATCTCTGAAAAGCTATGACGGGGTTAAAATGAATCAGGTTTACCATAAAACTCTTCTAAGCATGGTAATTTGATCTGTCATTTTATCAAATAAGAAACATTTCCCACACTTTTGAATGCTCGTAACTTGAGTAGCAGCATTAGGACAGTCAAGGGATCATTTCTTCTGTTGCAGGTGTGTTTCTAATCATGAAATGCGCTCTTCCCCATTTGCTGGACAGGACAGTGACCCTCAAACACGACACCTGGCCCGTGGCGCCTGGGGCTCCTTTGTTTCTTTTACCAAGTAGGACAAAATCCCACGAAGTGACTTTGTTTCCAACATACTGTGCCTTTAAACTCCATTCCCATCCCAGGACTATAAGGTCTTCTAATTTCACAGGATGGTCAGTACAACGGGGAGGGAGCATTTAAAACTTTGATGTTGAACAGTTTCTGGTCAATCCTACCCCGTCTGCACGCGCGTGTTCACCTATCAGAGTGGCTCAGGTGGAGGGAGCACCGCCTCTGCCAGCACAGCACCTGGGACAGAGCCTGCACGTGGTAAGTGCGTGGTGGGCAAAGTCATGCTCACGGGCAAATAGTTGGGTTCTTACTGGAGCTGCTGCGCTGTCTGTGCCGTCTCAGAGTGCAGTTAAGAAAAGGAGGAAAATAATCATGGTCTCAACAAAGATTTGAATTTAACAAAAGGGCAGAACAGTTCACAGTGAAAATAATAGTCCGTTGACTGTCATGGCCATGAGGAGGGCATTGCCCACGAGTGTAATATGGATGACGTAGCCCCCTTGAAAGGTGCTGTTCTGAGAGCTCTCCTACATTCCCCACCATCCCCCCCCCGTTCATGCGTGGCCAAGCGCACACGCACACACACCGCAGGCAGACGAAGTTTTCCTGTCTTCCAACAGAGAACTCCGAGCTGTGTCTTCCTAATTTATTTAACTTTTTGCCCCTTCTTGTAGATATTTGGAGGCATTTCTCTCACTTGGGCTCCCAGTGCATTTCCGGTATTAGAGAAGGTTTGGAGTTGTGTCCATGGCGGATTTCTCCTCGCCCCCACCCCCCGCCGCCCCTCAGGGCCTGGGGTCTTCAGTGGACAGAACCCCCCCGTTCACGTGTGTGATTTAGGGGTATGCTGGCCATGTTGTTCCTTAAAACTCTAAGTAAAAATGACTTTGTTCCATGGCGCTATGTTAAATTGGCTGGTTAATTCTGGTGTTATTTACCCTGTAATTCATTAGTTTCACCCCACCATTGGCAGCTGACAGGCTGTAATTTCACGCCTTGCAATAAAAGATGTCTCATAATCTGCTTCATTTAGCAGCAAGAGAATTTAATGAAATTAACTGCAGTCCTAATTATGCCAGTGAATACTAAAGACAGCCATCAAGTTTTCTCAGAAAAAGGACGAGGCCCACCTCGTGAAGGATTTAGAATATAATTTCCTGGGAAAAGTTGCAAATGTCTCCCTTCTGTTGGCCAACAAGGACCAATCATGACCACACACGTGACTCTAATTAACTGATTTTTTTCCGAATGCCTCTCCAAGTATTCATCGTTTCCAATCAAATTTGAGAGTGATTTCTCTACGAGAGCCGTGTTGATGATGTAAACAAGCCGATGTTACGTTTAGCATTAGCGGCCTTTCCTCCTGTGCTGTAGGCTTCCAGAACGTCAGCATTGGGCTGCGGGTTTTCAGGGTGCGACTGTGAGAGCCTTCACACCAAAATGGTGCCCTCCTTTAGCCCCCTCTGTTCCAGGCCCTGGAGGGTGGAGACCACCCACTGCAGGTTGCTACCTGTGGGCTTGGAGATTCTGCCCTGCCTGACCCTGCGCCCGGCCCCACTCCAGGATACAGGGTCTTTTCCGCCTCACCTTCCAGCCCGCTCCCTGCCCTCCAGGTGGGGGGGAAGATGTGTCCTTGGCACCCGTGTACCCAGTACTCTCACATCTTCAGATGCTCTACCTGCTCGTGCGCACCGTTCCTGCCCTGCCTTTGCTCCTCCTGCTCTCACCCTTCAGCAGAGGGGGAGGAGGAGAAAGGCAGGAAGGCGAGCTAACGCTCTGAGAAGACCCAGCCCAGGCCCGCAGGGGCACCTGTCCACGCCCTGGGGCTGCGTCCATCCGCTGCATCTCCCTGGGACGCAGAGAGAACACAAGCATGACGTGAGTTAGTGCAGGGACCACGAAGGAAACACAGACTGGGGCACAGAAGGGCCGCCCCTTCTCGCCCGCACAGAAAGCAATTCAAATGCACACGTGAGAAATTGTGTTTTATTTAAGTGCAATAGAAACAACAGCCACGAGTTATTCACTGCTGCCTGTCTTGTAATCACACTTACAGATGAGTGACATTTCTCACGTTCTGAAAGTAATCACCTGCCCAGGAGCGGTCACCTGCTCCCATGGGCCCCCCGTACCCGTGCGTCGCAGGCTCCGCGCAGAACCATCCGGGTCACACGTCAGCACGCTGGGGGCCGGGGGGAGTCCTTGCAGGCGGCTTTCGTTTCGGAGGCCGAGTTTGAAAAATGATGATGAGGCTTTTCTTTACCTGAAGGTGCCGCTGGGGAGGGCTCTGCGGAGGAGCACCTTGGGGGCAGCGCGGAACCGCCGCTGTGTGTGCGTGAGGCTCTCCCTACACAGGGGGGCGGACCTGCCCCAGCCGCAACCGTCCAGTCCATGCCTGAGGGTCTGCGTCCACCTGGGGGCCCAGGGTCTCTGGTGGGTGGGCGGGGGGAGGGTGACTGACCTGCCCAGGGACACTTACCAGGTCAGTGGCAGTGCTGGGCCCCCTCCCAGGGTCTCCTGCCCCCCGCGGCCTCCTTCACTGTGCACCGCGCCCCTCTCCTCCCCGACACACCCGACCGCAGGGTCCCCAGGCGGCGCCCGCCACGTCAGACCTGGCTCTCCGTGCGTGGGGCTCTGAACCCACAAGGTCCGTGCCGCTGCCCATGCCAAGAGCCCCCAGCAAGGCCGCTGGGGCAGGTGCAAGGGCAGGGGCAACTGGCCCGAGCAAGGCGGGCGTGGAGGCGCGTCCTGAGTGCCCCCTGAAAATAATCGCGCTGAGACGCCAGCCGGGGGTCTGGTGGCCTCCCGTTAGGGAAGGAAAGGAATCGCGTTTGGATGCGCGGCGAGCACACCTCGTCTGCAGCGCACCAGCGGCAGTTTTGGCGACGAGCAGTAAGGAAACCTGAAGTATTTCTCTCGCGGACCCTCCCAGCTTATTAAAAGAACTTATAGACATGAAAATACATTAAAGGGGGCAAAGCGGAGAGGGTGAAAGAGATTAACAACCTTCGCTGAATAGAGCCTATTGATGAGACAGGCCTGTGGGCTGCCGCCGGCGCTGAAACAAGGTGTTAGGAGCTGAAAAAGGAGGTCAGGCCTGTCCAGAATCTCGAGGGGAAGTGGGAATTTAGATTTAAAAACATTACCTGCCTGTGTGCTCGCTCCTTTGCCCCTCCTGCTTGGGAGCGGCCCTTGGGAGGAGGCAGGCCCGCCCCGAGGGCCCGTTGCCCTGTGTTCGCACCCAAGCTAAAAGAACCCGCCCAACGTCAAGCCTGGAGGAGCCTCGGGTAGGGGCACGCGTGTCACGTCCATTGTCCGACGTCTGGGCGCCGCGGTTTCCTGCCGGGCATGGCGTGGGCAAGGGGACCCCCAGGCGGGAACAGGGGGACCCCGGGTCGGGCCAGCGCCGACAAGCGCGGGCAGGTGCGGGCCCCCCTCGGAGGGGCTGGGGGGGAAGCGAGGATGCGTGGACAGGGGCCTGCTGTGCGCCGCCGCGTGCAGGGGAAAGTTAGCCGTCAGTCAAGTTTTATCTCTTAATGAATAGAGACTGCTGAAGTAAGGGTTAGGTAATTGAGTTTATAATTAATTAGCCATAACCCTCATCAGATAAAGCAGTTGTGAGGAATCTTTTTTTTATCTCCTTTCTCTCCCCAGGGCCTGCCCTTCTTTGTCCTTGCGCTGACAGCCCGCACTTATCTTGGGCCGCCGCAGCCCCTCGGTCGCCGGCCCTCCCCCGGCCCCGGCCCGGGGTGGTCACCCGGCCCGCATTGTGCTGCAGGGGCCGCAATCAGCCCAGCTGTCCCGGCCGTGATGAATTAGCGGTGGGAGTCGCACCGAGGTGGACTCCAGATCGGCCGATAGCCCGCAGATTGCCGCGCTCCGTCCCGACTTGGGCGCATCTCTGATAGACCTTTGACACCTCCCAACAAAGAGGTTAAAGGCGGTAGAGGCGGAAAAATGGAGTGCTTTTCCAGAAAGTTGGGCAACTTACAAAAGACCCCTTAATTTCTATAGCCCGGCAATTCGCTGCACAAAGGGAGGAAATCAATGAGCATTTGCCCTCTTTCTTTGAGGAGCCCTTTTAAAAAAAAAAAAAAAAATCCCATTTATTGGAGCGGTGCGTGTTTGGGGTCCAAGCAGCGGTGAACACGTAAGGCATTGAAATCAGAGACTGCGGAAGGGGATCCGTCTCCACTACGTTCTGCACGCTATGCTCCTGTCTTCTCTGTGGGGAGATTAGAAATCTTGCATTTAGGCAAGTTAGGTGAGGAATTTTTTTACAGAACAAGGCTGTGGCCCTCTTAATGCTGAGGATCCTGAATTCCAAAAACTCGGGGTTTCTAATGCCAACTTCCTTGTGGTTTTAGTTGTTTGTTGCTGATGCACCCCCAGGCAGGCGCAGGGAAGTCCCCCAACACCCCAGGGACGTGGCAGGTGAGACGGTGTCAGCCTTCTTGCCATTCCAGATAGTCCAGGTGACAGCCCTGTCTGTTCACGTGTGCAGAACCAGGTACCGGTCCTCGAGCCCCTGTGGTAGTTATTTGGGGACTCAGAAGCCAGAATGTTTTACCAGACGATATGACTGAGTAATGATTTTTGAATGTTAATGAAAATTTAATCAGACCGAATATATTATTCAGCCTCATTTAGGGAGTAAAGTATGATAAGTACATTTACAAGTGCTGAAATTTATAGAACAAACGAGTTCCCTTTTGTGGGGAGGAAGACAGGAAGCCCACAGACCGACGATGCGCTGGGATTCAGGACGGGAAATGGTGGTTTGTGTTGGGCTTGGTTGCAAATACAGACTGTCCTCAGAATCCATTCATTTGGGAAATGCCATGCTTAGCCAACATTCCTGGTAAATGCAGGAATAAATAAATACTCATCCAGTGTACACATGCTGGATGCTGGCATAGAGCCACACGGAGTGACTCGTTTTTAAATGAAGCAGCTATGGTTAAATACGTCAGTTCTTGGTGTTCTGTGGAAGGAGCAAAAGGAGTTAGATGCGTGGGCTCCTGGGACAATTTGGCACCAAGATGCAGAATTAGCCAGCTAGAGAAAGTGGCACGGCCCCGTTGCCCTGAGTTCTTGGGGTCACCTCCAGCACACTCGGTGTGAAAACCAGTGACCAGGCCCCTTCAGCTGCTGTCCTAGCTGGGACAGTGGAAGCCCGGGTCCTTGTTCCAGCCCTACGGACGGGGAGCACTGCGTACGGGAGCCCATGTTCCTTCTCTGCCTGCCATCGAATCGTGCACCGTGGCCCAATGCAAACTGCAGGCGCGCAGGTGCAAAGCCGAGAGCTCTCACATGTCCTGCCCGCCCCGTCCCCTCGGTGGTACGGGAGGTTCTCAGTGGGGTCCGGTGGGCTACCCCGGGGGGTTTCACTTCCCAGCTGGCTGCTCTCCCTTCCTCACAGAGACGGGCCAACCAGCTCATGATTCCGCCTTCAACTGCTGGGTTGTCAATGCAGAATGACAGCCTCCTCGACCTGAGTTGAGATGCGGTCGGGGGCTAGAGACTGGCGGGAGCAAGGAGCCTTGAACCGGCCAGCCTGGTGCCCGGTCCTGCCGCTTCTACCTGTCAGCCGTGATTTAGGGAAGAATCTCAGCCCACCTGGGTTTTACCCACATCGTGTGTTGAGCTGGTGAACGGTAGGCAGTCTCATGGCAGCGTCTCAACGTTGGCTGGTTTGCACTGCTTTACTCTTGTACCGCTTTTTTTTCTCTCTTTCCCATCAAGAGGTTAATGGGACAAATTTCAAGAAACAATTCTTCAGACATCCTTATTTTTGGAGCCAGTGCTCTGTGAAGCATCCTTGAGAGTCCAGGTCACTTCCATGGCCGAAGCCCCCCTGGGCGGTGGGCAGCCCTCCCCTCGGGCCGTGCTCAGTGGGATCAGGTGACCCGGAGGAGGTCCTGCCTTTCAGTCCCGATTTCCAGGGATGTGACCTCTGAGATCTCAGCCTTCCATATTGTACTGGATTTTATTTTAAATGTTTATTTATTTTGAGAGAGAGTAGGGTAGGGGCGGAGAGAGGGAGACAGAGAATCCCAAGCAGGCTCCTCGCTGTCATCACAGAGCCCAGCACGGGACTCCAACTCATGAACCGTGATGTCATGACCTGAGCCGAAATCAAGAGCCAGGCGCCCCTCAACCTCCCTTGTTTTAAACTGGGATCACTAGTGGACCCTTTGCCATTGTGTGAAGGAAAAGCAAGAAAGGTTTAAAGGAAGAAACAGTGAAGGTTGTCCTTTTGGGTGTCCTCAGGCTGGCCATGTAGAAAGTCAACGTTGCCGACGCCAGTTCCGCTGTTCCTTGGGGCGGCACGAGCAAGGGGGAGCAGGGGTCCGACCAGCTCTGGGATAGTGGTGACAGTCTGCCTGCAAAATGGGTGCTTGGAGGTGTCGAGGAGTTAATGGCAGTGTGGCAGGCGTTTCAGATTCAGTCAGTAATAGTTTGATTCAAAAGTCAATGTCACCTGAAATTCTAAATTCTCTTTGCCATCCTTTGTTTAAATAGCATCAATATTTTATAGACCTAGTTATTAAATCAGTTACAGGTTTATCATTTTTCAAACGTAATTCTAAGCATATTTTCTCTCAGATGTGCTTTTGAAGCTATAAAGTCAAGTTACACTAAATCAAAAATAGAGTGATTCCAGGTTTAGATATAGAGTCTCAGTCTTCCTTTCCTTTAGATTCATTGCCCTGAGCTTTTGGTTTTCATCGTGTGGGTACGTGTTTACTCATACCTCATGCTCTTGCCTCTGTAATGCTGGGAGCACCAGGAGGCCTGAGCTGCCTCTCTTAATTCAAGTCTGGGGATGCCCAGTTCATTCAACTGGACAAGACGTGGTGTTGGTACATGGACGACCAGGCAACTGGGTGGGGAGGAGATTTCCTTGACCGTCACGTAGAGACACGGGGTTCTTTACCCTTTGCGGGTCTTTCAGTGGTTGGAGGCTGCTGCACTTCCAGGAAGCCAACCCTGTCTCAGGAATACCGAAGACGTTAACATTTTCACCTTAACTGAGCCTTACTGAGGCGGTAGCTCCTTGTCTTAGGTTTGTTCAGGTCCCCCTTGGCTCACCCAGAATTGCCTGGGTGATGTGTGTGTGTGTGTGAGAAAATGCACCTTCCCCGGTGTCAGCAAGGAAGGGGTTTGCTGGCTCACCGAGGTGGAAGGGTGACCCCAAGTCATGGCAACAGGAGACACCTCTCGGCTCCGATCCCGTTGGGCTTGGGCCCTGCTCGTCCCTGTGCTCCGTGTGCCGAAACCCAGGCACACGTGGTTCTCTGCCCTTTCCACAGCTGAGCCGGCAGTAGACTCCAACGGAAGCCCTAGAAATGGTTCTGTCTAGTTATGTCGGTGGCCAGGCAGTGACCTTGATGTAAGACCTCGTGTTGGCCCAGAGGACGCAGGCCAAGATGGGCAAAGGCTATGTTCCCATGCAAGGTCAGATCCGTGCAGCCATGTGAACTCGGGGTGGGGTGCAGGACGGCCGCCAAAAAGCATCCCCTGCCCAGAGTTAACCATTAAAATGTCAAAACATTAGGGAGTGCTGCCTGGGGCTGGACCCTGAAGACCTTTTACTAAAGGCCGGGTCACACCGTGAGCTCTGGTATCTGAGGAGCCCCTTGGTTTCTGCGGTCTGGTTGGGCGTCCTCTAAGTGTGCGAGCACATGCCTGCGAGGACATGGCTTTTGCCTGCTCTGAGCAGAGAGATGCACAAACTCTAGTGCTCCTAATTTAATGGGCGCGGAATTGTTTGTGCGAAAGCCAGGCATTCCCAGTGGCACGGCCTCACTGGAGTCTCCCAGATTCTGGCTCAGCAGTCAGTAGCTCCGCGGGGAGGCGGTCCATTCCTGGGATGCCGCTCTTCTTTGGAACCTTCCCGAGCATCACAGGGAGGCCTCAGACACGGCCTTCTGTCCCCCACCCTCCTAGGCGGCCCAGAGCACGTCCATTGAGGAGCGCGCACCCTTCTTGCAGACATTTCTTTTAAACCAGAAGCAACGAGAGTGGACACACACAACACCTGACTGTGTTACACATCACACGCAGACCTTGTGTTTCTCCCCGCGTGCACCGCGCATGAAGGGCACAGAAGAGCCAACTAGCTTTCAGATAGTAGTGAGCACAAGGCCAGTTAGCGATAAGGAAAGACGAATAGACAAGCATTTTCTATGTGTGTCTGTAACTGATTTCCAGGAATTCAGCACAGAAGTCATTTGGGAATCAATTGAGTACAGAGACGGGTTTTCCAGTTAAAAGCACTGAAGAAGCCAGAAGTCTGCTTAAGTTCCTCCTGAAACACGCCTTTTGATCTGTGCCGCCTCGCATGTTTTTTGTTAGACCGTTTGTAATGCGTTAGGTGAGGAGAGCTGCAGTCGGCCATGGTGCCTGGGCGGTCGCGGGGAATTTTCTCTGACGAGGCACCATGGCCGTACGGGCGTTTAATTTAGCGTTGCCATTTTGGGAAAGCGTGTCTCTTAATTGCTAAGACCTTTAGCTTTGTATAAATTCACACTGAACATAATTCAGGCTCTAGAGCGATCCGTAACAAATTCCGTCGTCCACATGACTACGGAAAGGAAAGCTTAAGTAGGGCAGAAGAGATTATAATTCATTTATTTTTTTTCCATTGGCTAGTGAGCACATGACTGTTCATCGCTCTAACACACGTTATCGAGCGTTTTGGTCGCATTAGTTCAGAAATGAAAAGATCCTGCTGTAGAATATGAATGTAACGTGTTTGGGGAAACCTATGTATCTAACTTTATAGCCGCAAAGTTCTAGAGGGCTTTATTAGCACCAAAAAGTGTTTTTCCTTCTAAAAGATAAGGTTTATTGTTTCTTCTTCAAAAGACATTGAACCTTCAAGTTGGCAAAATGACGCTCAGAACACATCCATCTCCTTGAATTTATTTAAGGTACAGTAGTTTAGGAGGAAATTATTTTACAACTGTATAAAATTTAGAAAGCAGACCTTTTAAGGAGTTCTTGAGACTCGTATTACCCCAGAGATGATAAAAAGTAATGAATAGGAATTATTTCACAATGAATTATATTTTGTGTGCACAATTATATGTACTCATTACTTGATGTGTACTTCCCCTTTGTCAAACGTTATAACGTATCCATGTACCATGAAAGGTCCACATAACACGAAAGGTGGTTTCCTTCCATGCCTATGAAATTGATGAGCTGATGAGCCGGGAAAGACTTACTCATATTTTAATGCCAGCGGTAACAGTCCTCACACCCAGAGAACAGGGGCATCAAAGTTGGTGGTAGCAAGGAGTATTTGCTGCTGTAATTGACAAATAATACCCCTCATAAATACTGCCAGTCTTTTCAATTAGTTTTCATCTAAAATTCGGGCTCCAAAATGATGGCCTGTCAACTGACAATGAATGGCAAAAATTAATAAATTGTCTTCTAAATAGAATGGACACTTAAGAAAAATTGGGCAGCCAATTTAGCACAGCATGAAGCGAGGGAAACCTTTTGTACTGACGCGGGGCACTAATGTCGTCTCTGCCTTTATTAATGGCGCTCCGCGGCCGCTGACAGTTTTGTTGCTACTGGCGACTTTCTTCATTAAAATTAAAGCCAGCATCAAATTCCATTAGCCGTACTCTGGGCACCTTGCATTTTCTTATACATATTGTTTCTTTTATTAACTCCCTGTCCACCCAGGAGAAGTTTTAAAAGAAGTTCAACGGAAGGAATTATTTGCCAAGGCCAGAGAACCGTTCTCTCTTCTTGAGGGAAAAATGACTGTCCCCTGTCCTGTTAGAGGCTGCATCCTAAAATCAATAAACCCCTCTTTTTTGTTGCCTCCTCTTTCAAATATGGGAGCACATTCCCTCTAAATACAAACTTTTAGAGATCTACCGGGCTTTCAGATAGGAACAGCCTATTCTAGCTTCTGATATATATTTTTTTCTGAGCCTTTTTTTTCCCTCCTTAACTTCTGGCTTCCCGTTTCTAACTGCATTTCCATAGCGGACTATACCTTGACACAATAGTAGGCTGACGCTTGGAGAGACTTGCATTTGTCACAAATGCCTTAGAGTTATTTTCCCCAAAGGCATGACTTTTATCTGTAGAACAAATTTCAACCTTTGAAGGAAAAAAAAAAAAACCAAGCTTTGCCGAACAAGTTCTCAACTATTGTCTGCAAAGCTGCTGCCTGCCCCTCACAGCACCGCAAGCAGTTCAAAAGCGTGAAATGCCTCCGCCCCCGAGCGGAGCCTCTTTGGGCAGCAAGAAGTCACAAACAGCTCAGATTCTAGGACAGCTCGGGTCTTGCCTGCGCACTGAACGCCGTCCGCCACCACCGAGCAGAGGTCGTGTGGCTGCTGGGGACGGCTCTCGGGAAGGCACCAGGCTGGGATCACCCACCACACAGGTCACCTTGCCCTCTCGGACCAGCCTCCTAATTGCTTTCTCGTGCCCTGAGTCCTGCTAAGCTGGGGGCTAACCTGCCTCCCAGCTGCTTGTCTCTCCTCTTCCTTCTTTCAACTTCTACCTTCTACCGAAGGAAACCCAGATACGCGTGAAAACAATAGAGTTAAGTGCCCGGCAACAAAGGAAAAGGCCTCATGCCGGAAAACCTGTGCTCAGAAAAACAGCTGATCTGTGAGCATCCTGGCACTGGAGGCAAAAAGGAAACCGTCGTTCTAAGATCTGCTGGAAGTCATTACCTACAGACAAGTTTTCTGCGTGCCTTAAACCGTGTCTAACCGACTTGAAACTGTAGGCTGCAGTTACTCCCCCCCCCTCCGCCCCGTACCTCAAGGACAAATATAAAAGAGTTAGCGTACTCTGATTGCATAGGTGTCCGGTCACCACCGTCTGCTCATACCTTCTCCTTTCCCATCCTAGATAAATAAAACAGTATCCCAAGTGGTGTTCAATAAAAGAGAATCCCGACAGGTGAAATATATCCTGTCTTACTCTCAATTTTGGATTTTTTTTTAAATTTTTTAATGTTTATTTTTGAGAGAGAGAGACAGAGTGTGAGCAGGGGAGGGGCAGAGAGTGAGGGAGACACAGAATCCGAAGCAGGCACCAGGCTCCGAACTGTCAGCTCCGAGCCTGACGCGAGGCTCGAACCCACGAACTGTGAGATCACGACCTGAGCCGATGTTGGACACTTAACTGACTAAGCCGCCCAGGCGCCCCTGGATTTCTTTTTTAATGTAAGAAGTACTGAGGTTCCAGACCGTACGTGCGTTTGCTTTGCAGCCAAGTGCCTATTTTTTCTAGTATTTCTGCCATTTTATTTATTTTTTACTTTTTAAAATATTTCTTAAATGTATTATGTTGAGAGAGAGAACGTGAGTGAAGGAGGGGTAGAGGGAGACACAGAATCTGAAGCAGGCTCTAGGCTCTGAGCTATCAGCACACAGTCTGACGCAGGGCTCAAACTCAAGAACCACGAGATCGTGACCTGAGCCAAAGTCAGACGCTTAACCGACTGAGCCACCCAGGCGCCCTTATTTCTGACATTATTAACAGTGAAGTGAATCAATCAAATAAGTGCAGGAAGGCTCTGCTACCCAGTCTTCTTTTTGAATAATCTTAAATAATTAAATGAAGAGCAACATGTCAAATAGTGTTTCAATTAGTTGCATTTAAAAACCTGAATATTCACCAAGATTGTGTTACTTGCTAAAATGTAGACATGCAATTATTTAATATCGTCAACGGGCCTCTAAAACGAACAGTACCGAGTCTCTGTGCACGCGTATAGCTGTCTGAAACTCTGAGGGCTCTTCTCCCACCGGAGACCCCCCTCCCCAATATCTGAACCCCGCAAAGAAACAATTGTTACTTGATGACTGAACCCACTAATATGTTACAGTAAATGGGGCATGAAATACAACACTTTGTATATAGTATATACTAAGTGATTCTTATATTGAAACAGCAAGGCCATTTTTAACTTGCTGACACAATGTTTGCAGTGTTTCATCATTAGATTGTCCTGATTAACAGTCAGCTTCTCTAGTGGGACCCCTAGAGTAATTTTTTTTAATGTGGTGAATCAGATTTGTTGAACGCTACTCCATCCTGTTACGTATTTTAAAAAATATTTCTTTTTACATTTATTTATTTTTTGAGAGATAGAGTGAGACAGAGCATGAGCAGGGAGGGTCAGAGAGAGAAGGAGGCACAGAATCAGAAGCAGCTCCAGGCTCTGAGCAAGTTGTCAGCACAGGGCCCCATGCGGGGCTCGAACCCACCAACTGTGAGATCACGACCTGAGCCGAAGTCGGACACTTAACCAGCTGAGCCACTCAGGTGCCCCTGTTACGTATTTTAAACTGTGACATTCGAGGACTTTGGAGTGGAGTAAGAAGGTATAGTTTGCTCTGTGGGGTCGTTTCCGTTGCTGTGTTTTGGGCCAGTGCTGAGAAATTTGATTCAGGCTTTTTTTTTTAAACTTTTTTTAATGTTTATTTATTTTCGAGAGAGAGAGAGCGAACGGGGGAGGGGCAGAGAGAGAGAGGAGGACGCAGAATCTGAAGCAGGCTCCGGGCTCTGTCAGCACAGAGCCCGGCGTGGGGCCCGAACCCACAAATTGCACGATCATGACCTGAGCCGAATTTGGACCCTTAACCAACTAAGCCACCCACGTGCCTGATTCAGACTTTTTATATTGGGAAGCTGTCATAGGCACCATTCGATTTGACTCCACAATCTTCCTCGTTGATGGCAGCAGCAGCCCGTCTTTCTCACGGTCACGGAGCCAGAGCAGAGAAGACATTTGTGGAGGACATTTGGTAGAAAAGAAGCACATCCAAGCTGCCCGCGCCCAGCATCACCCCCGTCACCCCAGTACACTGCGTGTATTCAGCAGGGCAGCCCCCACCTGTGATGGGGGGGGCGCATGCTGACACCTGTGTCCCCTTCCTCGGCTCCAGATTCATGCAGACAGACCCGCTGGCTGTCGTCTGCGAAAGGACCGACCGGTGTCCCTTGTGGGCAGCCGGTGGTCTGGTAGGAACACTGGTTCTTAGCCAGCAAGAGAGTGGTTCTGGGAACGACCCTTTACCTTCTTCACCCATATCTGTATGTGTCTGTGTTCATACGCACGTATGTCCATATCCATTTTATCACCGTTTCCTATCATTTCCTCAACTGAAAATGGTGGGGAAGCATCGGAATCTGTAGAAAAGTTCTACCGGACATCTGTGCCGTTAACACAACTTAAAACCGACCTTTTGGGGAAGGAGAACCATTGTGAACCCCGCCCTATTCTTTGCTTGCATTTACTCCTTTAGGCATGAGATCAGAAGCATTGGGTGCCCCCCTTCAGCTGGGACATCCTGGTGACCCAGCGCCTGGCGGGCGGCCGTCCCAGAGAAAACCAACGTCGTCGCGTATTTAGACCACCAGGGACCCGCTGTCCTGGGGGGGTTGGTGATAACGCCATGCACAGATGCCCCAGAAGAGGACACTGACTAGATTCGCTTTGTTTTTCTGAAGCACAATCTCGTTTTTTTAAAAGAATTTCTAATCTGTTCGTGATGCTATTCAGTTTCCCAGAAGCTAAGTAGTATCAGTCGTGGTGGTCATCATTTTGTCATTGCGATTGGACCGGCAGCAGAAGGAAGTATTTGCACTGCTCATGTGCCCGTGGGAGTCGCTGCAGGTCAGGGCTTAGCGCCATCAGGGACCACCACGGGACTCGTTCTCCGTGCCGGCTGGGGCGTGTAGTAGAGGCCACCTGGAGCGCCGTGGTGACAGCTTCTGAGGCTCTTCATGACAAGTGCCATCTGCCGTCAGTCCGGGGGAGGGAAGTGGGGGCCCATTTGCCAAGTGTACGCCATCCCTGCGTAAGGACTGGCCTGGAATTGAACCGAGCCGTGGTTGTTCGCACAAACCTTGTTCTTGTCCTGACCCGGAAGAGGATGAGTAATCCTTCCCTCCTCTGATTTTTGCAGTAGAAACTCCATCCTAGGCTTGAACTGCCTTCCTCTACCTGTGGCCACACCTTGGTTTCCCTAACAGGTAGAAGAATCCTGAGGGCCAGACCCTGCGTAGTGTTCCTCTGTGCGCCTCCCTCATCCGAGGTAGCGGTTTATGCTCACACTATGTGCGGTAAGACTGTTTGTATTGATTCGGTCTCTGATGAGATCGCTTTATGCGCATGTTATTTCAGATGCATTTCCCACGTAGTGCTGGGTGTATGCACTTGGTGCCAATGGTAGGTAGATCCCCACAGGCGACGGGGACTCGGAGTCGGGCTTTACCGCTCGCTGGTCCTGGTGCCTCGCACGGTTATCTCCACGGAACCTTTCATCACTCGTGCTGATGGTTATGACCATTCATTTACTTGTGCCCTCACTCAGCAGGTGTATTTTGATCATTTGTTATTTGCCAGCTTCCAGGGATGGAAGATGAGAGTGGTCTCTGCCGTCGTTTGCCTAGCGAGGCAGAAAGGAGGGAGCTGGTGCCGTCCGGACAGCATTGTCCGGCAGAAACAGAATGTGAACCACACGTCCAATTTCAATTTCAATTTTTCGGTAGCCGCATCAGAAAGAGCAAAAACAAGGGGCGCCTGGGTGACTCAGTCAGTTAAGCGTCCGACTCATGATCTGGGCTCAGGTCATGATCTCACAGTTCATGAGTTTGAGCCCCACGTCTGACTCTACGCTGATGGTGCAGAGCCTGCTTGGGATTCTCTCTCTCCCTCTCAAAGTAAATAAACTTTAAGAGTAAAAAAAAAAAAAAAAAAAAAAAAACAGTGAAATTTTAATGTATTTTTATAAGCAAGCGTATTGTATCCAAAATTTATTCAACATGTAATCAACATAAAAAGTTATCTTTTTCTCTTACTAAGCTTTCGGACACGGATATGCAGTTTACACTCAACAGCGACGCGTCTCAGAACGGACCACGAGTGGAATCTGGTTGTCACGTGGGGCTCGCAGTGGCCGTCAGAAAGGAGCAGGTCCAGAGTGAGGGGTCACTGACATGGATGGGGGGGCGCCAGCTGGGGTGGGGGGGTGTTCCGGGCTCCAGTCTGCCCAGGTGAGATCGCACTAGCTGTGGGACACCAGGCTGTGCTGTCGGCAGCGCGGTGAAATTTTCTAGGGCAACAGTGTAGCTGGTAGAGAGAAGTGAGCTCTGAGCATGGCAGCCTTTAAGAGTCAGGTGGGCGCAGGGCACCTGGGTGGCTCAGTCGGTTGAGCGTCACAGTCTGTGAGTTCGAGCCGCGGGTCGGGCTCTGTGCTGACAGCTCGGAGCCTGGAGCCTGCTTTGGATTCTGTGTCTCCCTCTCTCTCTGTACCTCCCCTGCTCACACTCTGTCTCTCTCTGTGTCTCAAAAATAAATAAATGCTAAAAAAAAATGTTTAAAAAAAAAGAGTCAGGGGGGCGAGCAAGTGGCAGAAACACAGGAGGGAAACTTGACGCAAGAACAGGTGCGTTCCCAGGAAGAACGCGTCTACGGTTAGTGGATGGATCTCCCGTGCAGAGAACCTCTAATTGGCTTCTGTAGACATGAAACCTTCTGGCATTTCTACCAGCTTTTGACTCTCATTCGGTCCGATCTCAGCACACAAGCCTGGCCCTTGGATGTACTTTAAGGGACAGTTGCCGGGGCCTGTGCAGCGTGTGTGGAGACCATGGACTCAGGGATCATGTGTTGGAACAAAGAAGCACCCGCAGGCCTTACGGGAGCCCCTCTCTGCGGCCCCACTGCGTCACTGTGCAGGTGCACCCGTCACTGGCCGCGCTCTGGATGCCTGGACACCTGGTTGCGCTGGCTTCCTGGGCAGGTGATGAAGTTTAGGTTCTTTTTTTTTTTT